>JBAWJQ010004425.1:600000-817590 GCA_037783105.1 Bactrocera zonata | reverse complement strand
ATGTTTAAGTCATTTTAACTTTTGCATTATACTGTACTGTTGTATTTTGTTGTAATAGTATAAAAATATCAAAAGACCCAGGACAGGTAGTCCAACGAAAGACGCTTTCTTAAATAAACACTGATCAGAAAATACCACAGTACCTCGACAGTAAATTCTCTTCAATAATCTCTTGAATATACTCATGCTCTTACTCTCTAGCTGCTGGTCGACCTTTGAAATAACCTCTCCAATAAGTATTCTCTTTACTACTCTTCAAAAGCAAGCCAAAAACTACGGGATGCTCTTATATAGTGTTGTTAAACGACGTATACAAATAAATTAGACCCAACAAAAACAAATACAGTGCTACCACTGTGTTGCTTTCCGCATCAACTTATATTGTTTGCTTGAAGTGCCATTTGAAAAACTTACCGTCAGTCAATGACTGTCTCAGCGCAAGAGAGAGAGACAAGCAGAACATTTATATTTAATGCTTGAGTGCATATTGTTTTTATGATGTTAGCGTTAACAGCAACATTTAGCGAACACCTAAACAAAACACATTAGCATCGATTCGGAGACGACGATTAGGGAGTGGGACGTTGTTGAAGTGCTGCTATCTCCATCAAACCAATGATGGTACTACACATTTGTACCGGTGTCAAACCGGCTGAGTGCCTACCGCTTGGTTTTATCAGCACAACACAGCAATCTTATTGAGTTAAAAAATTTCCCGCCAATTTTTTCAACAAAATAAACGACAACACAGCGTCGTCGACGTCAGCGACGTCGTTAGCGAAGCAATGTTCACGGCAACGTCAGAGACAATCGAAAAGACTGAACTGATATGAGTAGGGCAGCGGCATATGCTAACCAATGTGACTTGACGACATGTGTGTGTAAATGATTGAAGCAGGCGTTAATGCAAAGGGAAGAGAAAATATAACAAATATGTAAGTAAAAAAAATGTACAATTTACTACTTATGTCCGCTGGTTATTGTTGATTATGTTCATTCATATGATACTAATCAGTTTTTTTTTGCCATCGATACAACGTTGCTGTTGTTTTATTGCCGGCTCATATACTTATTACAAATACATATATTCATACATTATATTGTGCAATATGAAGGCACCCTTAGTTCAGTATTGATGGCATTGGAAGTTTTACTATTTTTACTAAAATCTTCTCAATTTATTCTAAAATAAAAGCATTTTTAGATAATTACTTAAAAGAAAAATTAATTAAAAAATTTTCGCAAAATATATCCGATTTTCTCAAAACTTTAGGACACAAAAACATATTCGTTAAATCTAAAAAAGGCCTGAAAGCAAGGTCTTCGCAATATATATTTATAAAAATGCTATTTTTCAATAAATTAAAATAATCGTTTAGGTTGTTCTCCACCAACTCATTTGAATTCGTTTCGCTTAATCAGAAAATTCTTTCATGCCGGCAAAATACGTAACAATGCCTCCTCGTGTTTTGTTTTTTTAAACGTGCTTTCTATTGTTTATCATACTTAAAAAGCGCGCGAATATTAAGCTACCATCAGCTAATATATTTTTTTCACCAAACCGCATATGTGAATGCGCGCGTAAATTCATACAATAACCTAAATCAAAAGGTGCTCTCTGTTTTCATTTCGAAAACCCGACACAACCTATTGGCAACATTATAGATAGGCATGAGCAAAAGTCATAACGGCAACACTATTTTTGCTGAGCACATGCAATTATTAATAGTTCGCCACCATGGATACTTCAATGTATCTTTTTAACTCTTACCCAGCGCTCTTAGCAAATGAGCATTGCAGAGAGTTGTATATAGGCATTATATAGTACAGAGGAGAACACGAGAGAGGAGAACACGAGAGAGGAGCCTGTCTATATACCGATAAATATAAGGAGAGTACAAAAATTAGCGCATTCATATAAAATGGTGGCATAATGCTAATCGAATAGAACGAGACAGCATGCTATGAAGAGAGCACAAGGTATGGCGATTAACAAAAGAAACGAGGCTAAAAAAAGGTAAAGTGAAACGAAACGAGTCGCAGGCAGTAAAAAAATATACAGACAATTGTATATACAAATAAATATATATACATATATATATATCTATGCATATGTATATTTATATGATGGTATACCAGTCATTTTAGCTTTTGCATTATACTGTACTTTGTTATATGGATGGAAAAATTCGTGTAACTATAGAAGTAGCGAAGGAGGGGAACGACGAGAGTGGACAAATTGTTAATAAATTAGCTTATTGCAGTATTGCTGTTGCTTGTTGTGCTAAAATTTCAAAATTCACATAATTTGATGCATATTAGAATGTATTGTTAAGCTTATATATGTATGTATGTATGTGAGAATTTGTAGCTTTAATCGATAGTTTGTAGAAGGCGAAAGGAAGGCAGTGAGTACCAGTTTAGTTGGCTGCAAATAGAAATTAATGTCATAGAAAGTGCATTAATGCAAATAAATAAATGCAATGCATACAAATATAATAGGCTGCAGTGAGGAGGGCAGATGTACGGACATATGCACGAAGCTAAACGTTACGCAATTTGAATAAGTTTACTACATTTTGCGCGTCTCGATAATAAAATTTGATGAGTCACTGAGGCAACTATTTACAAACACAATAAAATACTTAGTGTATTATTTATTTTATTTGCACTATTTTATTAATGAATAGAGAAAGCTTTTTGCAAAATGGATCTATAGACGTTCGGTAGTATTTTTGTATTTAAAATGTAATAATTTTTATAAATACTGATTTTTTAATATTTTGCTATGTAAGGGCACTATTTTTACATTTAAATGACATTCAACACATATGGTCTACATATCAGGCCATCAACACTGAATTTGTTATTGTTTCTTTGGTAATTATGTTGTTAATTTTTGCTATTGATTCCAAGAATTGGAATTAGGCGACTCCACCGAAATAGCACCAATTCGAGTTTATAATCAATCTATGTATTAGTATGTTTAAGTGAATTTTACACAATAAAATATTACCTCACTCAAATAACACTGTCGAATTAGAATTAGGAAGAGCAATTTATCCAGAGGATGTATGCATGAAATTAATATTTATATCCCCCAAAAGAAAATATAAATTTAAAAAGCGCAAAAACTATAGGTCGCCGTGGAGACAATGTATGTATGTATGTAATTAGGTTGGACAAATGTTATTAGGTTAGTAACTTTTGTCTCCAAAATTTTTCAATATTTAATTGATGCATTGAACACAAAATTTACATTAAATTAAATATTGACAATAATAAAAAAAATGCATTCAATTAGTCACTTATGTTATTTGAATTTCCGCCACTATATTGATTAAATATTTAGAGAACACAGCAGTTTTTGTAGAATACATCACATTTCCGAAAATCACTTCCAAATACCGCTTTGATTTGATTTATTCGGTTTTTGCACTTTATTAAAGATGGTATGTCATATTTAATTATTATTTAAAACACCGCTATTTTACCTTTATTTTCGGGGTTTCGTAACGCAACACTGCTTTTAATCATTCACATTTTATCCAATTAGCATTAATTAATTATATTTTGCGTTGAATTTGTTATATAGTTTTCTTGCACACCGAAATGTCAGAGCACAGCTACGTGGGGAAATATTGTATAGGTACATACTATTTATAATTTATAAACGAACTACAAACCAATAAATATACTCAAACAAAAAATACTACATAAAAAAACAAAAAATAACTTCAAAGTAAATAATAAATTAAAAAAAAAAAAATAACAAAAGTAAAATTGGTGGCGAATTAATTGTTGTCATTGCATCAGCGCGAAGATCACACACCTTTCTCATTAGCGCTTGTCGTTCAGTTCCATTGAATGATTAATTTATATTTACATATATACACAAAGTATGTATATGTAAATAATATTTAACTAAAAAACACGATATCGTATATAAGATATCAAGATGATAATACACGGTATCATCTTATACCATCGCGTGGTATCTAAGTTCTTCGATATGATATGTGAAAAATATGATAAGATGAACGATTATCTGCGACACGATTAGTAGATGTGACGTTGCTACTTTCATTTACGCGAAACTTTGCGCGATTCCATAAGCCCACCACTACCACCAGCTGAGAGCGTCAGCTAACCGAAACCGAAAACCTGTCAATTCAATCAGCAAAACTCTAAAGTTTCTAATAAGTGCAAAACTCAGCAAATAATACAAAATAAAAACACCTCAGCCCATATAGTCAAATAATGCCAACGAAAACCGCAAACAGTGTAAAAATCTCTACATGTGAATACATATAGATATGTATGTGTACAACCGTATATATTGTAATTTTTCACATGCGAATTTTACGATTTGTTCGGCGATGTGCGTGCGCCGCGGTCGCTGCGCTGTCATGGCGCACCCCGGCTGATCGCAATATTGCAGTCACACAGTCATAAATGCAGTCATAGAAAGGCAGGCAGGCAGACAGACAGACGCGTCTGTTGCAAATATGTATGATAATTTAACCGTCGTCTGGGCAAAACGTAAACACTTTAACCCCCACCAATAACCAATATCCCCTTCTTAAAGCACATACTTCTGTTGCATGTGGTCCTATTGGTATTGATTGATTTGTTATGGAGGTATTGTTTATTTAATAATTACAATTAAATGCTGTAATTAGTAATTGGAAATAAAAATGTATATTTCTGAACGTGTGTATTATAGGTTACTTCATAACAAACAACAAAAGAAACTTTGTCCGAATAATGATGGCTTCCTAAATAGTGGAGAACTATTAATAAATAAGTAACACGAGATTTGCTTTACAAAGCATTTACTTAGTTTAAATATATTTGAATGCTATATTTTATTAAAATAATCCCCTTTTAATTAAAGTAAGATACATGTTATGGAAGTCCTGATGATTAAGGGTTAGGCACTTCATTGAACTCCCTAGTCATATCAATTAGCGTATTTGTCTAATTCCACCATAATGATAATTATTGAAGTTTATTTTCTTAAAACCGCCCATTTTCAAACCAAGAAGCCAGTCTTTCAAATTACTTAACAAACATTTTGGAAAAAGTTGTGGACAAAACAATAATGTCAACAGAATAAACTGTCGCAAATAACTCCTACATTAAAAATAAGTATGTATAAAAAAAAAACATTTACCGGCTGAACATAAGTACATATGTACATTGTTTATACATATGATTAGCAGCAATAAATACACTTATCTAACGTCGGCGAACAACGAATAGAGGGCGGACAACGACAACCGGAAACATGGTTAAGTTAATTCTCAGGAGGCATGGCGTCCATCGGTTCAGAACCGTATCAATCAATATGCGTATATGAATACATATTGTTCACTTGCGCGCTTTCGATTTCTCCGATTGACATTCTCAATTTCGATTGATGTCGCGACGCGTGCACTGATGACTGCTAACAGTCTCGTTGAATTCGGCGGAATAATGATGTTGCAGGCGCGATAATGATGCTTTCTCGGATAGCGTGAACAACATTGTAGGTGCTGATTTGATAACGATAAGAGTCGTGTCAGCATTGCATTATAAGTAGGTGGGCTGAGGAAGTGCCAAGAATGTAACATATGTAAACGCTATAAATTCCATATTCATATACGGTCATAATGAAATATATATTAAAACCGAGACGCGACAATGCGCCGCGATGCGCAATACAACAAAACATCAGCGAGTCCACCAACGACAACGTCAACGACAACAAAAATCATCGCACCAAATCAAATAAAAATCAAAACAAAACGAACAACAAAAAAAAACCCATACACCAAAAACTCGTATAAAATAAATAAAAATTTACCTGAATCTGATGAAAGTGCTCCATACTGCAACTATATGTTGTGTTGTTGTTGCTGCTGCTGCTTTACTGCGTCACTATAATTGTTGTTACTGCTGCTGCTGTAGTCGTTATTATTACTGTTGTTGTTGTTGCTGTCGCTGTTTCCTATGTTGCTGCTGCTAGCTGTAATAAGGCTTTAGCTCTATACACAAATGCTATGGCTATACTTTATTTAGGCGTTTACGTTGCGTTGTTCAACAATGTGCCGCCGTTCGCCACTCCACGTATTATAAAATTATACAATACCAACAATGTATTCGAATGCTGCTGATGCCGCTTGCTTGCTTGCACAGCACACGAAGAATAAAAATGTCTCTCCTCTCACTCCTTTGTACGCTCTCACACACTACTTTCGTTGTGCGTCTACTACCAACACTCGTGATAGATATATATTATATAGGGGGGATCGCTTAGGGGAAATATTCGCGCGCGCGACGACCCTCTTTTTTCACTCCTTCACACAGTTCTTTTACAAACACTTCACCAATTCGCTTTATGCAATCACACACAAAACCACTTATTTGTTTTTACGCATATAAAATGCGTCTCTGCTTTTAGTCTTCTCAACAATTTGTGCGACCAAAAAGGAAAAACCACAGGCACTCACTGTTCACTTGCTTTACTTTATACACCCGTTCGCCCCGTCGTACAAAAATGATATATCAAAGTTTCCTCTACAACACTCTACTTCCCTTCATGAATGTTTCACGTAGTTACACTCTCTCACCCTCTCTCTCTGCGCGATTAAATACTCACAAATTCCAACAAGCGTTCGCACATATAACGAATTGCGACGATACTCAGTTGGTATGCGCTGTTTTTTTATTTTTGTTTTCGCTATACGCTTGTTTCGTTTCGCCTATAGTTTGTAGCTCAAGATGTAGAGCTCTATGCACCGATTCTGTAATAGCAATGCTCGTTACTATGACTCTATACTGTGGGTACAGCTTTGCCCCTGATCTATAGCATGTATTGTGTATAATGTCGTTTCGTATAACCAGCCGTTACGTTACTCCTCTATAGCTGGCTCTGCTGCTGCTGCGTTCGCTGCTGCTACTGTACACTTCACTTCTATCCGCATATGCAATCGCTTATGGTCGTATTCCGCTGCGTCGTCGTATTTCTCACACGAGTATCGACGTCGTAGCCCCGTGGTCCGTATAGCCGTTGTATATTGTATTTTTATATTGTAGAGTCGACGACGTCTATAGCTGACTGCTATGGCGTTGCTGCTTCTGCTACTTTGCAATGCTATTCAGGCAATCTCGCCTATATTTTTGCTTCGCGCTGAATTGCTTGTTGTGAATTGTATAATCTCCAACAAATGCGCTGCCGCTTGCTTTGCTTTTACTGTGCCGTAGTCTTGTATACTGTGTATGGGCTGAGCTGATAGTCCAACCGTTTACCGTGTGCTTGCTTGCTTGCTATGGCTCTATAGTGGATTCAATGCTTGTCGCTTCAGCTATATTGAAAATATAACACAATACACACAGAGCGTCGTACACCAACAACGAATGAACGTATGAATGCTATGGCAATTGCCTTTGCAAAGGCTATTGAATTCAATTCCGAATAGTGGCTATATGCCCGCCGATGCCCGTTCGACGTTGCTTCTACTCTTCTATCTGCATTGTTTACAAAAACAAAAAACAATGTTCTCCCTCTCTGCGGTGCTCTTGTATTATAACCATACTCTTACCATATTTAAATGTGCTCTCACTAGGCAAGTAAATACGTTACACATTGGGTATGTGACACATGCGACGTTAGTATGTGTGTTATATGAATTAATAGCTTATATGCTTTATACTATGTGTTGTTGGATAGTACAATTTGTTACTGTTTTTTTAGTATATTTTGTTGCCTTTCGTAATTTCAACGCTGCTGCTGTTGTATATGCCTTTTGCCATAAAGGAGGCAAGAGCGCGCCAAATTTCAGTTTTTTTCTATCCCAAAGCGAACATACGAGTATGTAAATTTGTAAGTATGTGGCCGACCGCCTGCAATTTCAAATAATATAGTAAATATATACACATCTTTAACATGCTGAATTCGTTCCTATTCATTCGCACTCGCATGAGATATGAGATGGTCGTTTACTTCATCAGACTACTATCTACTATTAAAATTGAACCGGACTAGTCCTAGGTTGGTAGAATTTTGAATTTAAGGATTATTTGCTTGCGGCACGAAAAGTTAGTCTGTCGATTTTTACTTTAAATACTGCTACTTTCGCAATGCTTATTATGTAGTTTATCGGTTTTGTCCCCCAACGATGCACCATCTCATTAATTATATCCTGTTCCCAAATTTCAATTAAGTCTTACATAAGAAAATCTGAAGAAATTGAGGCGCGAAAGAGAAGTTCACACAAAGAACTAAATTAAATTGGCTTCGGAGCCCATAGAAAGTTTATGAAAAGATTATAATACAAATAATATAAATATAATAAAATATGAAAATTTTGTTCAAAATCGAAATCAAATTTGATCAGCTTAGTGCTAGTTTATTGTTGCTGTTTGTATGTTTTTCAAATAGTCGAGGTGAAGAGCGCGCCAAATTTCAGCATTTTTTCTTCGCAAGCCCACTATACTCATGTGATACACACAATATGCTGAATTCGTTCTTATTCATTCGCACACGTTTCAGATATTTTTGTTTGTTTTTTGCTTCATGCTATGTGCTAAATTGCTGAGTTCAATAAAATATGAGGCGTACTGTAGGGGGATCTCTTGGAGATACTATGTTTATATTAGTGTTGACCGATATTGCGATTTTTTTCAATAAAACAATTTAAATGTTAAAACATTTGCACTATATATTTATTTCACGTAAGCTTTCAAATTTGGTTTTAACAATAAATAAAATTAAAACTATAATTAGATTAAAATAAAAAATTCCATAAGCAGTTGCAACTTCTGATTAGTTCTTAAAACGACTGAACTTATTTAACTAAGATATGTTTTTAACATTTGCATTTAAGAATTTTTTAAGAATTATAGTTTCCGATCTGTACGAGATATGTCTAGAGTACTTCAGTAGGGGGTTCATTTACTTATGGTGAAAGATCCTTTCATGGTGCACCACTGTCCTCGCTCAAATGATTTAATATACACAGGGTCCTCCAATAATGCAATTTACATGCCGTAAGAGTATAAACTATTCCATATATATAAAGTTGTTTATTGTTTTGCCTCGATTAAAATATGTTTCCCTATAATCATCCTTGGCTTTCTCACCACAACCCTGAACATATCCAACTTAAGGTAAAACGTTGTTATCTAAACAATACTCCAAAACAGCATAATTAAATTGTATAGTTACAAATTATACAACCCGTTATTTGCTATTTGTTATTAATATTATATACCTTCTGATCAAATATGAACCGGACTGTCAAAAAAACAAAATTTCCCGTATTTTTATACAAATCTTTTTTAACGCTTTTGAAATAGGCTCGTTTTGAGCATGCCAACGCTCAGTCTATACAATTTCCCATAAATTTGTTATAAGCCTAGTTTTTCCGGTTCATGCTCATTTTTTGTAGCGCCATTCGCTAGATTGTTGAACAGCTTTAACTTCATATTTATAAATCCTTCTTCTTCTTCTATACTGGCGTAGATACCACTTACGCAATTATAGCCGAGTTAACAGTTTATAAACCCACGTGCCGTAATTAGTAATAATGTGTTTGATGTATTTAAGGTCCTGAGCTACGACAGCAGACAAACATTTCGTATCATCAACAATCAGCTGCCAAACATACACTAATTAGCATTTCCATAAAGTTTTGTACTAAATTAGGAGCGAAAAATTCATCAGTTCGATTTGCGCGCGCAGTTAACGCACCAGTCCGAGTCATTTTTGATCATATGGTGGTATACGCGTATAAGAATGCGTCATTTGACTCCCCCTTAAAATTTTTCCCCACCATTCCTTCCATTTCTCCTAAAAAATATTTTTCAATTTACATCAAACCCACCTACATATGTATTTGCTGAATCTTTCACACTAAAAATTCCGATTATACTCATGCTTTCTCGCTTACCCTTTATATATATTGAAGTTCAGCAGTCAAGCGATACTCTCACCTGAGAGTTGCGAGTTTGTTCGTACTCTCTTAGGGCCCTCTGCAATTTTGTAGCACATTGTTGAACGAATGAGAGGCGAGAGTTAAGAGAGGATATATTTGTATTGAGTTTATTGAGAGTACAGCCGATGAAAACCGAGTTATAGTTCAAACGCGCCGTACAAAATTCACATAATGGCCGCTTGTTGTCGGCTTTGTTTCAATGGCGTTGACTGTGCTGCCAACCTTTGTCAGCCACCACTGCATACGGCGCTATTATTATCGTCATAAAAATTCTCACGCAGCTGTGGCCTTATGAATGTTTGTTGTTGTTATTGGCATTTCTTGCATGAGTTTGGTTGTTGAGAACATTGGTTATTTGTAAAATAGTAGAAATACAAAATAAAGTATCTGTGTTTTGCTTGATTATTTCAGATTTCCGTACTTAATTTAAAATATACACTGCTGCGGTTAGGTTCGTCAGCAGCGCGAAATCAGTCGTCGCTGTGAGTGCGACAAATTAGCAAGGAAAAATCGCATGCACATGTGGTCGCAATTTCATGCGTCGGCAGGTGTACATATGTGTGTGTGTATTTGAATTTAAGTACCGGTCATATTGAAAATTTAAGCCAACTAAGTGCAAACTAGATGGAGAATGTGCATGGATTTTTAGGAACAATTCATATCCAAATACACAAAACTAAAAATAGTAGAGTTTTTGTATATAAAACACAATATTGTAATAGTGGGAGAAAAGGTTATTTTGTGGTTATGTTAACATTTTTTAACCTTGCAGACTGTACTTGACCATTGTTTGGCTTCGTTTTTATTGTTTTTTTTCTTGTATTCTGCGATCTTATTTCTTAGTTTTTGTCCGGCAGCGCTAAAACGTTCATATACGAAAACTACGCGGTGTAGTAGGTATAGTATGTGTATGCCCATATACTTTATATATAGTATATAAATATGTGTACATATGGACGTATGCGTATTGCCTATATGCAATGTTGTCTTTTAGACTGTGTTCACACAAGTGATCGTTTGTCGACCAAATCGATTTTTTTTTTATAGATAAGGGAATGTCAATGAAAGACGAAAAGACCGTGCCGCTCGTGCCCGAGTAGCGTTTTCTCCTGTCGCGAGCCTGTAGCATGGCCTCCAAGATTGTGCGATTTAAAACCGCTGGAAACTCACTTGCTTACGCAAAGTTAGTACGTTAAATTCTGGACCATAATATTTCATTATATGCGTTTATTTCTTCTTGAAAACCATATGCCTAAGTAAACACTCTTTATGACCACAAATACGCTTCGACTGCAAATTTAAATCGTTTTAACTGGTTTCTAGTAACTATTTGTTCTAGCACATCAGTTGTCAATTTAATTCCAACATCGATATAATAAAGAAGAAATCTTTTTTTATTTAAGTATAAATAAAATCAGAAATAAATATTTTAAATTATTTGTCAAAATAAAAAATAGTAAATATAAGGTTTATAATATATATATTATCATCAGTGATAAGTCCACATACCTGAAATATATATGTGATATAAATATATGGGAAATGTATAGTTGACTTTGGAGAGCGGAGAAACGTGCATAGAACTGTTACAAATAATATACTTATATGTCCATATAATAGAAACAGTTAGCGTAACCTAATTCATAACCAGTTCGGAAATCCCAATAATTTCATGTAAGCAAAACCACAGAAAGGATCCCCCGAGGTACGGACGTGAAGTAATTGTTTCAACCGTCTGTTTTTATGTTATTTTTTATATACACTTCACAATTTGAAAAAAAAAAAAAAAATTCCGAAAAGCTTGTAATAAGCCATTTTCCGATTATTTGCCATAACTCTTCTGACATTAATTACTTTACAATGGAAGATCACATATACATATATATTGTTAATGACGAATTATGAATAATTTAATAATTTATTTAAATGGTTGGAAAATTTTTATATGTTCATATGCTGAACACAATGCTCGCGACAGACCGCAAATGACATCTGTCAAATATTAAAATACACACGTTTTTACGGACACTGTTATTTTGGCAGCTGGACAACTACACGACTGCAGGCCGCGGTTGTCGCTCTCGCTAACCTTAATATATTCCTATATTTGCCAACGACAGTAGGGCGTCAGAAGAGTTGACAATAGAATTGAAGGTAGAGAGATGAGGGAGAGTGATGGCACTAAAATGTAAAATGTAAAATTATTCACAGATCTAACAAACTTGACGTTATTTTACAAATAAAAGCATATAATAGCTCTATTATATCATTTGTAATAACAATTGATAATTTAAAACAAAAATATATACCTATTTACTTATTTTTTACATAAAAAATTTCACTTAGAACAAAATATTAAAATTTCATTCAAGTGCAAGGTATTAGTATGGCCACATCGAAATTGTGTACATGCAAAATGGAGAGCTGTGTTGTCTTGTGTACATGCGTTCATGTAGTAGGATGCACAACGCCATTTTCAGTTCATTGTTGTGATGCCATGTCGTGTCGCGAGTATTGTGTTCAGCATTTCATATGCTAGCGCTCCTTTTTTTACTTGGCAGTACCGTTTTCGTTTGACAGCGATGACATTAAAACGTGGAAAACAAAATAAAGAGGAATCGCAAAAAATATCCATTTCGTTTCGTTTTGCGTAGAGCTTCGAAGAAAATTGTCTTCATTGATTTTCTGAGTTACATCGTGGTTATTTTGGAGAATTTGTACCTCCATAGTGAAATTATAAAAATATAGAAAAACACATTATAGTGTTAGAATAACAAAAAAACTAGTTGAAAATATGAATCGGTCACGTCGTCCTCCTCAAAAGAGGAATTTTGTGTCTGGCGGAATATATGTAAGTAAATCATTCCTATTTTTGTAAAGGTGTACATATATTTTTTCAAGTTATGTCTATCTATCGTTCAATCGATTATCCATTTTATACAAAATATATTATTGTGTACTAAAAATATTTATAAAGGTAGACAATTTTGAAGTTTATGTGTATCTCTCTTTTAATTGAGTAATCACAATATACGAAATACATTAGTGTATATCCAGAGTCTAAAAAAAACCAGGACAGCTGAATTTAAGTATTTCTTCTAAAGGGTGATTTTTTAAGAGCTTGATAACTTCTTTAAAAAAAAAAACGCATAAAATTTGCAAAATCTCATCGGTTCTTTATTTGAAACGTTAGATTGGTTCATGACATTTACTTTTTGAAGATAATTTCATTTAAATGTTGACCGCGGCTGCGTCTTAGGTGGTCCATTCGGAAAGTCCAATTTTGGGCAACTTTTTCGAGCATTTCGGCCGGAATAGCCCGAATTTCTTCGGAAATGTTGTCTTCCAAAGCTGGAATAGTTGCTGGCTTATTTCTGTAGACTTTAGACTTGACGTAGCCCCACAAAAAATAGTCTAAAGGCGTTAAATCGCATGATCTTGGTGGCCAACTTACGCGTCCATTTCTTGAGATGAATTGTTGTCCGAAGTTTTCCCTCAAAATGGCCATAGAATCGCGAGCTGTGTGGCATGTAGCGCCATCTTGTTGAAACCACATGTCAACCAAGTTCAGTTCTTCCATTTTTGGCAACAAAAAGTTTGTTAGCATCGAACGATAGCGATCGCCATTCACCGTAACGTTGCGTCCAACAGCATCTTTGAAAAAATACGGTCCAATGATTCCACCAGCGTACAAACCACACCAAACAGTGCATTTTTCGGGATGCATGGGCAGTTCTTGAACGGCTTCTGGTTGCTCTTCACCCCAAATGCGGCAATTTTGCTTATTTACGTAGCCATTCAACCAGAAATGAGCCTCATCGCTCATCGGACACGGACGCGAAACACATTTCGAACCGAACACTGATTTTGGTAATAAAATTCAATGATTTGCAAGCGTTGCTCGTTAGTAAGTCTATTCATGATGAAATGTCAAAGCATACTGAGCATCTTTCTCTTTGACACCATGTCTGACATCCCACGTGATCTGTCAAATACTACTGCATGAAAATCCTAACCTCAAAAAAATCACCCGTTAGTTATGAGATTGTATTACACGTAATTTTCTACACTTGGATTTGGGTATATGAAATCGTACATACAATTATTTTCATACAATATTAATTCTGATTATCCAAGCAAGAACTTTATTATTAATATACATACATACATATGTATGACTCAAAATTTGTTGTTTGCGTATTTGAGGTCGACAGTTTGCGACATGTTGTGTAATTTATATATAAACGGGCTTGGACAGGTGTTTCCCGAAACGCTTTTGGAGAATACGTCTCTTTAATTTACTTATGAGAATTTAGCTTTTATGGCATATTGTTGACTATCTGCCAACATTTGTTATTTTGTTTAAGCCCTATTTTTATGTAGACTATATAGGTAAGGTATTTATTTACATATATACATATGTACATTTATAAGTATCTTCAAAAAATATTAAATCATATTTGTATAGGAATTGTATATTTTTGAGAATACCAGCACCAAATTAACAAAATTTTACATTGGGTTAACTTATTCATTATTTTATTTCTTTATAATTTGCAGTGGCAAAGGTTGGTAACTGTTTAGTGCCCTGTACAATAGATTTGTTTGCAATAATTTTTAAAACGACTCTAATCCGATTGCAGACTTGTCATAACCGCAATCGTTTGCACAATTTTAGCTATCAATTTGATAAATTGAATGCATTAATTGCGTGTACGGTGCGTAGGAAAAAGCTATGACAAGCAGACATTCTTGTAATGGTAGACATTCGGGATTATTGCGTTTTACAAGCTGTTGGAAATGAGTCTATTTGATTTCTTAAATATTAGTTTTGTATATCATAGTTATGTACATTTACTTCGCTGTAAACTCAAACGAATATATCATAGGGCGTAGATTAGAATAAACGCTACAACTAAGAATATTTGTATTTGTCATACTCCTTAAAGTGACAATTTGTCCTATAGATGCATTGGAAATTCGATTTTTCGTTGTAGTTACATATGCAAATTACACATTTGATTTAGAACTAATCAAGCCTCCATTCGGTGTGTACACATTTTACATTTTTGTAGTCACAAATGTCAAAAAAAGTACATAATACTAAGTGTTGTTACCAGATAAAATGTGTAGGCATTCGTGAGGGTTATGATTTTTTCTTAAAAACAAATGTGCATACAGATAAATAATAAGCATATGTGAAAATACATCTGTATATATGTATGTACATATGTATGTATGTAGGTTCAATCACGTATCGCATACAATGATTGAATGCAATAGTATCAATTCCGATTGATCTTTTACATTTGTTTATTGTGTGAACTAAACCCAGCAGTTGTTAACGCATTGAGTATTTTATGATCACATTGTTGACTAAGGTAATTAATGCGTTTTAGCTGTTAAATTGAGTAGGTGCAAATGTAGTTTAAAATTTCGTTTGAGCAGTGGTTGTAGGAATGTCCATAGCTATTGCTAAACTAAGGTTTTTGAGTTTGCAATATCAATTGAATGCGATGCCAGCATGAATCCATTAACAACGAGCCAAAAAAGTGGTTGCTCTGCAATGGATTGATTTAATCAGCAACACGAGACACGAAGTGATCAACCAGAAATGGAATGTGATAAGAAGTGCACGTTATTGTGGTTTGGTTTGTAAAACGCATTTGGTATTTGCAATAAATGTGTAAGAAATTGATTTTTTGGTTGAACATACAAATTTTGTTTAAGAAAACAATATTTATTTCTACATCAAGTAATAATTTATTTTTTCAAATTTAAAAACAATATTTAGAATCCGCAACAATCTTATATTGATCAACAAGGAAATCAAGGTACACCATATCAAAGACGCCAAAATCAAAATTATGACAATAAAAATATCCGGAATGAAAATACGCACAAAGAGCAGCAAGAAAATAAAGCACAAGAGCAACAGAGATATGAGAATACACAACCGCCGCCATTAGAGCCACCCCCACAACCACCACAAATGGAAGAAGATCCAGCAGAAGAAGAAGATGTCAAAGTGGAAGATTCTGGCCTATACGATGAAAGTGGAAAATTGCAGTACAAGAATATTTTCCGTACACGCAAGAAGTCTTCCGGTATGCATTATAATTTATTATTTTTAATTATACAAAGGCTTTAGCACTCCAATAGAAACCTCAGAGATTTGAACTGACTAATCAAAAGGATATTTTATATTCTTTATCTGCGAATTGCATAACTATTTTGTTTCTCTACTACACAGTGCGTGCCAAAGAGAAGAAAATACGTCAAAATCGTCAACTACGCAAAACACTAATTCCCAAGAATGCTTTGATGGTTCTAAATGAGGTCGTTGGCTTGACAATTAGCGAATTTACTATTACCACTGCTTCAGGGGGTGGATTTGTAGCTGTTGTTACGGTTAATGATAAACAATATGAAGGTAAAGGTCATTCTAAGATAGCTGCTAAAAATAGTGCCAGCGAGAAAGCATTACGCGATTATGTCTTGGAGAAAATGCGTGAAAAGCCACGATTGCGTAAGAGCTCAGTTAATAATGATGAGTCTACGGAAATGGTCGTTGATGCTCCCAATGGTAAGAGAAAAAGCTTTATATAATTATTAGAAAACGATATTCACAACAATGTGTTTGGTTTAGAATCGATCAGCGAGAATGGAGAAGACGGGCAGCAGGATAATTCTGGCACATCAGCGCAAATCGATGATGTACCCATGGTCAATTTGGCTTCATTTGCTATTTTTAAGCTGTTTACTGAATGGGAGAACGAGGGTTATGTTGTACCCGAGTTGCGTGTTGCTCATCCGCCGCAAACAGGTTCTGGCAACGACAGCACCAATGGAGATGGAAACCCTCAATTTAAGCCACCAAAGGCGGCACCAATTCGCTCTGAATTGCCAAGCAATTGGGAATCAATTCATCCTTCTACTTTACTCTGTATGGTAAGTGAAAATGTTGTTAATTCTTTCTGTATGTATATTGCATTCTGAGATGTTCTGCTTAAAAGAATGAAGATATTGAATTTTGAAAACCATTAAACGAAATTCCTTTTATATTTCAGATGCGTCCAGGACTGCAGTATCGCGAAATTGGTACAGTAGGCGACCCACCAAATGTATTACAGCGCATGGGCGTTACTGTTGACGAAGTGGACTATGAAAGCTCTGGTCGTTCTAAGAAAACTGCTCGTCGCAATGTGGCCGTTTGTGTGCTTAACGAGTTGTTCGGTACCAATTTTGTCAAGGAGCCACCATTTGAAGAATAAATTAAATAAAATTCTTTACTTATGATAGTATTGAACATATTTACAGTAGTAGACTTCAAATCCTAATCAATTTTCAAACTTCAGTATAGAAATTAGATTTAACTACAGAATTACTGAATTTTACAAGTAAAAAACTAAAAAATCATTTTGTAAATGATGATAATTATAATTTCTATTAAATATTCTTTAAGAGTTTTCTAAATTAAAAACTCACTGCTACGAGAATTTTGATGAAAATAAAATCTATCTTTATAAAACTCAAAAGAGGGATTTTGTTGTTTTTCTGGAGAAAATATTTACTTTCAAAAATTAGTCCATTCAAGTATACGTAAAAATAGTAGATTTAGCATTTTTTTTCATAAAAAAAAAAACAAAAATAGTTTAACAGCTCAAAAACAGTTTTTTTAAA
This sequence comes from Bactrocera zonata, assembly GCA_037783105.1. NCBI lineage: Eukaryota > Metazoa > Arthropoda > Insecta > Diptera > Tephritidae > Bactrocera > Bactrocera zonata. Next base: position 799,927 of record JBAWJQ010004425.1, on the reverse strand, counting down.
CTTGTAATGTGAAAATAAGCTGCATGTATGGGAGGCATATGCCACTATAGTAATCTGATCTCGGCGGTTCCGTCAAGTGAGCAGCGTATAGGTATTACATGCGAACAGTGGCTAAATCGACTCAGCTCATCACACTGATATTTTATAGCGTTTCCTTCTGTCTGCTACAAACTTCTTGGCAAACTTAATATACCCTGTTCAGGGTATAAAAAATATAATAATAAAAGTAAATATAATGAAAAAAAGACGTGTGTGTTTCTATTTGATATATTATAACAGTAATGAAAATAAAAATAGTAATTTTACAAAAACAAATTTCAATCGAAGATCATATTTCAATATTATTACAATTCATATTTAAAGTTTTTTTCACCCATATTTAGTCGCTGTAATTTAATAATAAAAATACATACAATGTTTTTATATGCCTGCTTTATTATTTTTATTTGAATGACAATAAAATATTAGTTTCATATTTTGGCTTTACAGAAATCTTATATCTGACCCAGTTGTTAATTGGTTGTTCTTAACTTTCTTTCGAATTGCTTTTACATATACCTTTGTATACGTATTATTTTGTCGACGGCGCATAGGCTGCTTAATCGCAATTTTAGCTTGATTTTATGCCTCGACGTACGGTATTTATGTTTATATATATATGTATGTTTTACATTCAATTCAATTCGATAATTTGATTTCGTTTTGTTTGGTAACTTGATTGCAGCACTAAAAAGAAATGGTCGAGCAAAAAGTGTAACAATTTAATACGCTTTTCATTTTAAATACCAACTCATGTCATACCGCGGCGTTCTATCACCGATTATTGAAGAATCTACATCGAATCATTTCATCATTCACATTTCATATTTCGCTCTCTCACAAACATCTGCATGCAAATTTATTCAAACTTTGATTGTGTATATATATGTGTGTGGATAGCATGGGTATAAATACGCACGTGTGTTTGTGTGTTCTTCTATTATACTATTTGGAATGAATTTAAATGAAAAAAATAAAAGTACTTGACATTGCTGACTTTAGGATGTAACATTGTAGTCTTTTTTTTTTATATAATGGTATATGCCGCAAAAGTCTATGTGCAACTTCTGAGAGACAAAAAATATTAATTACAAAATCATAAAAAATTATAGCTTGATTTTCATTTTAATTTTCGTACATTTTCTATTATTATTATATTTTTCAAATAATGCGACGCAAACGCGCAACCGTATCTACTACTCTTACTACAAAAAAAAAAAAAAAAATGCGAAAAACAATTAAATAAAAAAGTAATTTTTTAGTAAAAATGGAATTTGTGCAGCAGAGCTCACTCACATTCAAATTTCATATTCAAAGAATGATTTGAGCTTATTTAAATATTAATTGTATACAATCGTTCACAATGACTCCGCCAATTAGTTTTCATTTACTGTTTGTTGTATAAAAAAAGTGAATTGCGAATACATGTTCTTTACGGAGATACATACATCCATAAATTCTTATTATCCTTGCGTGTGTTTGAATGTACCTTTCTACATATCTACATATGTCGGCCTGTTTTCCAGTATGCGCCCAAATATCGTATGTAATGCAAAAGGCTAATTCATGTACATACATATGTGACACATATTCACGTACATACATATGTATATATATGACAAAAATTTACATATAATAAATCTTAATGGTACAAACAACAATAAACACTTTACACACACCTCAGTCACGTGTGCACAAATACATTTGCACCGACATTTTATGTTACTTGAACGAACCTTTTTTCGTTATTCAAGTTATAAAAAAAAGAACAAATTATTATCATTTTATATATAAGAAAATTGAATTTTTCAGACTTTTGAAGCTGCATACTTGTATGCAAATATTTCTAATGCTACGCTCAAAAATATGTACGTTTATGTCTAGCATGGGAAAATATTTCTTTGCTGTGTTCGGTTATTTTTTATGTTTTACATACGATATTTTTGTACTTGTAAACTTAATATATTTTAATTTGTATGGATTTATGTATGTATGTAGTTTATTTAGGTGGGCACATTGCGAATTTTTCTATTCCGAATGTTCAGAATTTAAAATTAAATAAATTCTCATTTTATGCTAAGAAAAAATATAGCATTTTGTAAAAAGCTAACAATTTGAAATGAATAAAATTCGTTTACCTGAAGACAAGTGAGATTCAATGCGAATAAAGAAGAAATAAGGGGTAATATAAAATGTGCGAAAGAAGAAAATTAATAATATTAATAATAAAAATATATAAAATAAAAGCAAATAAAAAAGTAATAATTGTAAATATAAACAAAAAATTAAGTTATGAAGCAGTTGTCGTTTAATTTATAATCAACAGTAATTTAAAGTTTTTAAATAATTAAATATGAAAAGAAAAAAGAAAAAATAAATAAATATTTCATACGAGTTTTAATAACTCAAACGACAGAATTTGGCGGTAAACGAATTTTTCTTCATTTGAGCTAAGCAGAAACCACTTTACCCCAACAATCATTCATTCGCTCGGCGAAAATTCACAAATTTCCATTTTTTACATTAACTATTTTGGTATGCATATTTTCAAAACAAAATTAATAAACTACTAACAGTGTTCAAAAACCAATCGTGTTTTAGTATTCAGTTCTAACACTAATGCTTTTCAAAATTTTCAAAGAGAGAACTCTACAGCTCAATAAACAAAAAATGTTTGTATTCATAATGTTTCACAAAAAAGAAGTAAGATAGGGAAAATCATGTAATGCTTTTAATGAGAAACATGTTTGTTAAATTAGCAACTTATTTAATGTTTCATACAGTTCAGCTATATTTTCGCACAGCTGCACTGGCGCAATACGAAAATTCTTTAAAATATGCAATATATATGTATATATATTTTTTTTTGTACATATAAACGTTAGTTTTGTAGAGTTTGTGAGTTCATGTAATTTGTTATTTTTAACGTACATATGTACACATGTATATAATATATATATGTATATATAGTAAAAAAAAAAGAAAAATATAGTATAGAATGTGCCTCATATCATCCATATAAATATAGTTTTGTTATCATATGTTTTTTAAGTCTATCACATCACATTTTGTTGTTGGTTTTTGTATGCTAATTTTTATGTTGTCGCTTTGCAGTTGTTACATTCAATTTTTGTTTTTACCATAATTGCAGCATTTATATATGTATAACGCGACTTTTCCAAAACAAAATAAAAACAAATGCATTTATCAAATACTGTTTTTGAAACAATATTTTTTGTTCAAAAGATTTGTTTTTCCCCCCGCTTTATTTTCTTTGTTACGACCCGAACGGCTAAACAAAGTATTTTTTGTTCACTGCAAAAACAACAGCAAAAAACATATTTTTCATGTAAAAAATAAATATTTTGTTTCCTTTTCGATAAACAATGTTAATTTTCCAATTATGTGTTCGAATTAGAAGCTACATATGTATGTATGTATGTATAAAAAAAGTGAAAAATAAAAACGTTTATTTAATTCAACAATTCTAGTCTGTTTTAACTAAGAGATCTTTAGGTTGAGTACAACATATGGTACATAGTTGAACATCATTGAATACTGCTAATATCCAAATTAATGTGATTCGATGAAAAAATTCTCTTTCGCTCGTCACAAATGAAAAATGCCACGAAAGCTTATACGGCGAATGGCGTTTTGGTTTTGGTACTAACTATAACTTTGTCCGTTTTTTTGTTTTTGGTTAAGTTCCTGCCCAAAAAGTATCTAGTACCTACATATACAATGCATTTATTTGCCACGAAAACGAGTTTATCGCTTTTTCATCTTTAAATAACGAAGTTTTGACATACAAATGACGTATGTATACAGTTATACTCGTATATTTTAGTAAGCCTATACTTTTTTTCTACAAAACCATGTGATTTCGGCTGTTTAGTTACATTTGATACAATTTTTATATTTACGAAAAAAAAAAAAAGAAATTAATTGTGAAAAATGCCATTTTCAGTTGATTTTGTTTCTTAATTTTGCTTTAGTGTCAACAGCAAAGTTGGTAGAAACATTGTGTGAAATTGGTTAGTTGTTTAACCAAATGTCCCAGTTAATTACTACACACATTTCTCAATGTTTTTTCTCAACGAGAAATTCATTTGCAAATTGCTTAACTTAGCAATAGCATAATTATATACATATTTATATATATGTGTATGTATGTGTGTTGGCGCATACATGCTTAATGTATGACTGTAAATTTATTTTGGGACTTTTTGGTTAGGAATATTCGAATAATTGCATTTTGTTTAGTGAAATACAAAACTATTTCTTATAAATTAACGTTCACGTTTTATGTTTTCGCTTATTTCCTCACATTTACAAATATATATGTATATATACTTAGCATACATATATATATGGCATTTAAAAAAATATTTATATTTGTTAACTTCTATCCTGCTTTGCACACCTTCAATTTCTTTTTTGTATGTATAATTTGACTTTGGCTTCGATACTAACAACTTTCAGCAGCTAATTTTTTTAGATTTACTAAAAGTAATTTTAATACACTATTTCTTCTCAATATTAAAATTCGAATACAAAGTCGCTTGCAGACTTTCGTGTTACTTCGGTAGGAATACGAGCAGCAGCGGAATAAAGCACAAAGTGAATGAGTTCGCGACAAATTGAATATACCGTTTTTGTACTCAAATATTCGTTTTCGAATTTTATGGACAAATTTCAATACGAAATGACTTTCATGAAAAGATGGAAGAATGGGCATACAGCTAATTCAAAAAACAAACTCAGCGCGCTCAAACTATTGCAATTGCTTAAATAAATTAATTTATAGATATTTCTGCTGGGAAATGACAAAAGTATTTCTTTACAAGTTTCCATAGAACTTACGTGTATTCTTTTACATATTCCGTTAAATGTGTCTTTGGAAAAGTGCATTTAAATTGTATGTATATGTAGCAAAGTTTTTGGAAATATTTGTCTTATAAAATGTACATATGTATTGCCATGTTGTGAAGGAATAGTAAATTTTACGTATGTTAAAAGGGACTTGCATAATTTTCATAAAATGCGTTATTTGTTGTGTACTTTTCAATTAGGGTTTATGTTTGGCAGTGAAAGTGGTAGATTGACTCATGAAACAAAATACGTAACGTTAAATATAGAAAATTTTAAACTTTTTAACATCAGTAATCTAAAAACAAATATATTTTTAAGATTTGTAATTTAATTTAGCCGGTGAAAACGGATTATTTATACATTTTTATAGAAGTTTTAAAACAGTTGAGTAAAAATATTTTTTTAGACACTACCACAAAGCAAATATGTATGTATACATATGTACCCGACAATTTATCGTTTACTTCTACACTGCATATGAATCGAAGTCATTGAAACACTGCTCCACACTAAACCCGGACCATGTTACGAGTTAATTAAAAGAAACCTCGTCCTTTGTAATTAGGCTACATATTTTCAACTGCGCTCACCAACTAGCTTTCATAAAAAAATTAAAAGGTTCTGTGCAGCTTAACAGCTAACCTAACATACGAATACTTTTCACTATGATTTTTGTTCGTCTCATAAACAAACATATTTACATGATCGTCGTTTGTACAAGTATGTTTGCAATTATTGATTCAAGTGTAAACTTGTTTTATGTTTGTATGGATGAATGCGGCGCATTTTATGTTTCTTTTTTATATGGTCAAAATTTTTTTTATATGAATATGTAACTGGCTAGATTTGGCTCTTGCAATTCAATGTTTTTTTTTTAGATAATTAAGTTAAATTAAAATTATATTTGATATATTAATTATATAACGTTAATGCGTGAACTTCAATATTTTGAAGATAATTGGAAATTGTTTCTCATTAGTGAAGGTTGTCTTTTGTTCGTTAAAAAAAAAAATGAAATAAATTTAATTATAATGTTGTGGCAAGGGTAGAAGTAAAATGTAATTGCAGCGTTACTTTCAATGATATTTGCGTATGATTCATGCAAATATCATCTCTGTAAATCTGCAGAATTTTACTCTTATCTCTTATTTGCTTTAATACAATCATGATCTTCCACAGGAAATGAGCTGTACCTGAGAAATCTATTCTAAAGTTAGTATAATTCATTTTTTGAAAAAAAAAAAAAAAAAACAGTTATAATAAACTGTTGAAAAATATATAAAATAGGATAATAATATATGTACTTCAATCGATGCAACGCGATATTCTTGTTCATTACAATTTTATGCATCTAATAACTTAAAAAAGAATTGAGTTGCATAGAAGATAATTTGCAAAATATCTCTCTTATCTCTTTTGAAGTATTTTTTATGATTAAATCGAAAGTGTGTTATAAAAAAAGTTTTATAGGGTCACATATTTGCGTACGAAACTCACCAATTTTTTTTATATAATTTCATTTCATTTGATGCAGTTTTAAAAAGTTCAGCGTTTAAATTGTTGTTTCATAGTTACTGACTACTTTCTTTTAGTTGCTCGCTTATTTTTTTTGTAATGTTTTTCTTTTAGAAACCGGAACTAGGAATTTCGTAGTTATAAAATAATACAGAGAATCCAAAAAATGCACTTTGCAGAATTTAGGTACATTTTCAAATGCTTAAAATAATATTTATTACCGCTACACCACAGTGCGGTGTATTGAAGCCAATTCATTTTTTCCATATTCTGATAACTAAGAATTCTCTAACATTCTTATACCAAAACAAAAAATTCATATGCATTAAAATAATTCATATTTTAAAATTTATGTGAAATTAAATTTTACGGTTTCTATGTAAGATGATAATTATTCACTGCTTAAGTCATATGTAGTTATTCAAGATTAGACAATTTTGTGGGGTAGCCGTTTACACCTGAATGCTGCCGACGGTGCTGCTGCGTTTATAAGTATTATCAACGGCTACTCCAATAATTTATTGTAAGAATAATGTTAATGTAATGTTTCTTAAAGCCGATTTAAGTTTAATTTGAAAAATAAAAGTATGTTTCACCGGGAATACTTATGTTATTTTTGTTTACAAATACACGTATATATGCATGTAAGTGGTTACATACATATGCCATATGTATTATTTCGCTACACGCTATTTTCTACCGTTATCAATTGCTTCGTTCTTTGCAATGTGTTTTCTTTTGTTTTCAACTCTCGTTTAAGTGCCTTTTGGCTCATACCGGCTTTATATATTTAATGTATACCTTGAACAGTTACCGTTTATCGATTATTATTATTTATGAATGTTTTTTTTTTTGTTATGTAGTATCAATAAGTAAATATTTGTAAGTAAGTCGATAAAATTGAAGAAATGTATGTATATGTTATATGCTTGCTAAGTGCACTGCTATAATTCATACGTCTGATGCACTTACGCTCTTTGCTGCTGTTGTTGTTGTTGTTGCTGCTGTTGTTGTTGCAATACGTCAGCAGTGGTGGCTGGTGCCACACCCGCAGCAAACTGGTGCGGGTGTGCGTAGTATGCTGTTGGTGCCAAACCACCATATGGATTGGCAGCGGCGGCGGCAGCAGCAGCAGCCAAAACACCACTAGCATCATACATATAAGCAGCCGCAGTATTGGCAGCTGCAGTAGGAGGCGATTGTGCTGGTGCAGCATATAAAGCTGCAGCCGGTGGTGTCGACACATTGCTGGGATACTCACCGCCCAATTGACCACCGGCAGCAGCCACTGCAGCTGCAATATTTGCAGCAACATTTACTTGCTGTTGGTGTTGCTGCTGTTGCTGTTGTTGCATTGTTGTACCGTTGATAACACCGTTATGCGGTTGATGCTCCACACCACCACCAGCGCCGCCATTGGCAACTACATTTTGCTGTTTATCGTAGTGTTGTTGTTGATTATATTCTCGTTTTTGATATTGCTGAAAACGTGGAACATTACCATTCTGCTGTGGAATGAATTGTTGACTACGTGGTCGATATTGTTGTTGTGGTACGTAACCATTATTTTGTTGCATATGTGGCGGCATGTAGCCCATCATAGGGCGTGGACCGCCGGCATTAAATGGAGCACGTGGGCGATATGTGCGACCGCCACTGGCATCGGGATTGTTGTATTGGCCACCAGCTCCGCCACCAACCACACCGGATCGATTGTTCCAGTTGCCACCAGCACCACCACTGCTAACACCGTTATGTGGCTGATACATACTGTTGTTTTGTTGCTGATAGTGATTCTGTTTCGGAGCGTACGCGCCGTTAGCGTTGTTGCCAGCTTGATAATTCAAGGGATTGCTACGCTGTTGATGGGTAGGCTGCTGTTGCCAGCGACGATTATTATTTCCGCGGCCATTACCATTACCACCTGATGAGCGTGCCAAATCCAACAATTCTTGAGGTGGTACCTGACCGGCCTCCTCCAATACAGAAATCAAATCACGGGCCTGCTTTCCATTGTCCGGGGTAAAGAAAGTATATGCGGTTCCCAATTGCTGACAACGTCCAGTGCGTCCAATGCGGTGAACATAATTTTCCGACGAATTTGGGTAATCATAATTGATAACATACTGCAAATCTTCCACATCTAGACCACGAGAAGCGACATCAGTGGCAATCAAAATATTCGACTTTCCATTGCGGAAATCTTTTAGCACGGAGTCGCGTTCAGGTTGCGACTTGTCACCATGTATGGAGGTGGCAGTATAACCTTCGTTGCGAATAATTTGCAAGATTTCCTCGACCTAGAAATTTATTGAAATATTATTAATGGTATGTTCCTTTATCCAATGTTATTTTCAGATAAAAAAAAACTGTCAATTTAACCAAAAAAAAAACATTGCAGTTTTTATGATGATAATTTGATTTTAACTTATTATTTTTCCTGATATAGTTAATACACAAAACATAATGAAAAACTTTTATTCCAACACTTACCTTGATTTTAGTTTCAACAAAAATAATTATTTTGTTATTATTATTTGCAGCATTGTTTGTTGTCGGTGCAATTTCTTGTAGTAATTTAACAATGCGCTGAGGTTTCTCCATTTCTTGACATATTTCAACCATTTGACGAATATTGTGATTAGCCGAGAGGTTCATTGAACCAATATTGATGGAAATGTAATCTTTTAGGAAATCTCCGGCCAGTGCTTGTACTTCTTTAGGCCAAGTTGCAGACCACATTACTACTTGACGATCAGGACGAATTTGTTCTATTATTTTACGGATTTGTGGTTCGAAACCCATATCTAGCATACGATCGGCTTCATCCAATACCAAATAGGTGCATCGTTGCAAATTTGTGTTACGATTTTCCAAGAAATCTATCAGTCGTCCCGGAGTTGCAATAATGACTTCAACACCTCTTTCTAAATCACGTGCTTGAGGTATTTTGGATGAGCCTCCAAAAATACAGGTATGACGGATTTCAGGTTTAGACAAGTGTCCATAATCACGTACAACGGATTGAATTTGTTGAGCTAATTCACGTGTAGGTGCTAATACGAGAGCTATTGGTCCGTCGCCACGTTGTAGTGGTGGTTGGTTCGCAATGTGGACCATTGCTGGCAACATGTATGCCAAAGTTTTACCGGAGCCCGTTTGCGCGATGCCAACCAGGTCACGGCCACTGAGCGCAATTGGCCATCCTTGTGCTTGAATAGCAGTAGGCTTTGTGAAGCCTTGTCGCTTCATTTCTTCTATAGTGTATTCTGGTAGCGAACACTCTTCAAACGATGACACTGGATGTGGAATACCATTACCGGATACAGTAATTTCTAATTCATTTCGCAATTCGACGACTTGTTGTTCACTCATATTTAGTGTGTTTTGATGTGGTACATAGAAATTTTTCTTGAAAGGTTGTAGGTTTTCCCAACGTGGAATTTGTAAATTACGTCCAGGATTTTTTGCCTTTTCACGTTGTAGTTCAGCTCTCTCTTCTTTGCTCAATAATCCCAAATTAATACCGCCATGATATCCGCCATTGTTTGGTTGGTAACCACCGTTGGGTTTCTGATGACGAGGTACGAAATTTGGATTTTTACCACGAGCTTGGAAACCACCAGGATTACTAACGCCGTTTCCATAAAAGCTAGGACCACCACTTGTCATCATTGAATTGGAATTGTTACCGCCACGGTAGGTACTTTGGGCACCTCCATATAAACCCGATCCGCCGCCATAGGGCATACCGGCGTTGCTGCCGTTATTCATGGTGTTTCGCTGATAATGTGGACGTTCAGGACGTGGACCAGCACCTGCCCCACCACCACCGTAAAAACCATTCGAGTTGGCATGTGGGCTGCCGCCATTCACTGCATAACCACCTGCGTACATTTTATTTACTTTTCTGGCAAAGTTTCGTCGAAAAGTGGGTTTATATTTGGCGTCCTTTTTTCTTTAACTAATTGACTTCTATTCTTTTAGAATAAAAGTCGTATTTTCCACGTTGCTTCTATTATTTGAAAGAAACGAACGAAACGAAACATGAGAATTAGAATTTTTTAGTATATACATTTAGTGACGTTCAAGTGACACTTCAACAAAGGTAGGCATGGTTACTTGTGTCAGCTTTTAATTTGAAACATGGATCAGCACAGTCGACAAAAACTTTTATTGACACATAAAATATAAAAAAGTTTTTAAATAAATTTGTTGGATATGTATGTGTATGTACATTTTTCATTATGTAAATAAAGCATTGTAGGGCTTAGTTTTTTTTACTAGTCTGGTTGCAGTGGAGTCGTAAAGAAAACCACATGGTTACCGTTCGTAAGATGGCAAGGGGGTCGACTTTAAGTACACATGTATATCTAACTACAAGTATGTACATGCATACAATTTTTCTATACGTATCAACTTCGTAAGGTACGCTTGTCATCGTTGAGAAAATCAATAGTGCCTCGTTTTTCGTGGCAAAAGGGAGAAAGCTGTTACTTAATAAAAACAATAAGTAGGATGCGATTTGAGTCCTACTTATATACAAGTAATTTGAATGATTGACTTACCTAACTTTATAGTTGAACACTATTTCACTGAAATAGTTCAATTTATATTTTCCGCTTCGATGCGAAGTTCTTTATTGTAGTTCTATTGCAATAAAACTATTCCAATTTTTTCGCAATCAATTAATGCGGATGTAAAACTTATTCTGCTTTAGTTTTTGGTCTGTCCGGATACCGCTACCGTCCTTACAGCAATCAATGGTTATAAGTTTCCTTGAATACTTGAGAAGCCCGAAGAAAATTTAGATTTTCCACTAATTTTCCCTTCACTTTGCTGCTTTGTTCGTCTACTGCGTATTTCACTTATTGTTACGAAAAAAGTAAATATTTTACGTTTTTCGAAGCATTAGTTAAATGTTCTGTTATACAATAAAAGTAAAATACTATTATTTTATTGTATTTTATTTTAACTAATTTAAATGTGCAGGAATAAGCGAAAACGACGTGATGGCAATTGAACGAGCAATTACCAAACTGTGACAAACGAATGAAGAAATCCCGAACGAAGCAGCGAATGTGATGGCGGCTATGCGGGAAATTTTTTTGATGCAGCTTGCAAATGGCGTCTGCAAACGGGGTGATTCAAGTGAAATAAGAATTTTTTTTATAAAAATTTTTAATCTGATAATTGAATCGTCTAAAAAATTTATCAGAGAACTTGAAATTTATATATGTACAAATGTGCTTTATTTACTAAAAAAAGAAAAAAAGGAAATACTTGTTATTTCGGATTTTTATTATGTGCAGAATTGATTGAAATATTAAGGTAACATCAAAAAATTCTTAAGAGTTTAAACAAAAGAAAAAATAAACTTAATTATAAACCCGAACTTTTAAGTTCAACATCTTTTATACTTTAAAACAGATGATTCAAATTGTTATAAGAGATTACCTTATAGCCTCGTCAGCGGCAGCATTAATCCGGATTAATGCAGTACATTTTGAAGTTAGTGAAGTTAATTCCGTTGCTAACTCCTAATTCATACTTAAAAGTTTATTGCGTTGACAGACGGCAGCATTAATCCGGAAAAATTTAGGAGCTAGGAAAGATAACTCCGTTGCTAACTCCCATATATTCCTCAAAATTTTAAAGAGTTATTTAATTTTTTTGTTGGTAACATTAATAAAAATGGCCAATTTTAATATATTGTGAATGAAAAGCAAGCAACACGGACAGCTGTTTTTCAAATAATACACAAAACAAAAATAGATGTAGTCACAGTGATGTAGCGTCGAAAATATTCAGTGTAGTATTTCATATTTTTAAAGCAAATCAAATGTATATTTTTGAACTTTTCAGATGGCTATGAGGAAGCGACGCTCCGGATGGACACTCCAGGATGAGACTGAGCTGCTGGAGAAGTGGGAGTTGCGTTCCCACGACCTCCGAAAAGCCAAAAGGAATGCACATATATATCATGAAATTTCAATGGAAATGGGAAGAAGATATACTGCGGAGGAGGTTCACTGCAAAGTGAAAAATTTAACAAAAAAATATAGGTGAGTTTTTACAATAACTACAAGTACTTTTCTATCTACATATCCAATAATGTTTTCAGAGAGGAGAAAAGTAAAATTGACCCATTTGGCGAAAGTCCCTCTGTATGGAAACATTACCAGGCAATACACCGCATCATGGGTTCCACTGCTGTCAATTCGGCATTCTATGTTAAGACTGATTCTTTGGTAAGAAAAATAATTTTTTTTTTATCTATAAATACATTTAAAAGGTTATTTTGTTTAGAATTCACCATCACCAACATCTTCGAACTTTTCAGATGTCTCTCAGGAAGCAACGCTCCGAATGGACACTCCCGGACGAGATTGAGCTGTTGGAGAAGTGGGAGGCGCGTTCCCACGACCTCCGAAAAGCCAAAAGGAATGCGCATATATATCAAGAAATTTCTATGGAAATGGGAAGAAGATACACTGCGGAGGAGGTTCACTGCAAAGTGAAAAATTTAACGAAGAAATACAGGTGAGTTGTTACAATAACTACAAGTATATTTCTATGTAGATATCCAAACATGTTTTCAGAGAGGAGAAAAGTAAAATTTACCTATCTGGTGGTAGTCCCTCTGTATGGAAACATTATCAGGCAGTACACCGCATCATAGAGTCCACTGCCGTCAATTCGGCACTATATGTTAAGACTGATTCTTTGGTAAGAAAACCCATTTATTTTATTCATCTAGAAATACATTTAACAATTTATTTTGTTTAGAATTCACCAACATCTTCGATGCCATCGCCGTCCTCTCCGGTTCCCTCTCCTCAGCTGCCATCGCCATCACCGTCATCATCATCAGCATCAATGCAGTCACCAACTGCAAGAAAGCGGAATTATAATGGTGAGATGGTAAAGTTAATAAAGCAGCAAACACAAATACTAAAAACAATTGCGGAAGAATCAAAATTTGTCAATCAGGAGATGGTAGGAGCGATTCTGGAGCAGAACCGAATAACGGAGAAGTTGTTGACATTAATGGAAAAGATATCAGAAAAACTTGGATAAAAAGTTTTTTTCTAATTTAAAATAGATATGAATTTTAAAGTAATAATGTTTGTAATTAAGTATGCTAGTATTTTAGATGATAAGGAAATGTTATGTAAATGTAAGTCAGTATTATAGGGCATCTATACTCACGAAACGCAAATTGCTTTCTAATAGCCGATACTGATCCATCATTTTCCCCAGCTTTTGTAGTGTGACGTGTTCGATTTTCTGCTTTTTTCTGTTGCAACTTGGATCCACGAAGAAGGAATTTCATAATTTTTTAAAAATTGTACAAATTACAGCTCGTATGTACGAGTATAACAACGTTGACATTTTTTTGGAGCTACTGGTAAAATTCTGCCAATTTTTAGAAATCGGGCTTTAAATTAGCCGAAAACATTTTCTATAACATTTAGCTTTAGTGAACTATTTGTACAAATGTAGGAATCATTATTGCTACCAGTAAATTTTAAAATGGCAAGAAGTTATTGAATGAAACATTACAATACATACATTACATTTGACCTAAATCTAATTTTCCACTTGCCGGTCAAAATAGAAAATAACGCAAAAACACCATATACGGTATAAGGAAAACTATAAAAGATAAATAACTTCATTTATATTATTAGTACGTCTGTACAGGTTTATGTTATTTGTATTAACTCAAATCAACGTAAGATCTTATCATGTATGAATTTACTTACAATATATACCTCGTTATACTGAGTATAATTTGGTACATTTAACAACATTAAATGAATAGTATTTAGTATATTAAGCTTGTGTTTCATTTGTCGTTGAAGGTTCTTTCATCTTGATTTTGCTTTCGAATTTTTCAAATTCTTTTTCTGCGAATTTATCTATTTCATCAGAAACTTGCTCAACAGACACTACTTCGGGTATGTAGAATTGCAACATATTTTGTACGCCATTTTTAAGCGTAACAATAGAGCTTGGACAAGAAGAACATGATCCCTGCATCTTTAACTTAACTACACCATCTTCATAACCCATATATATAATATCTCCACCATCTTCTTGCACAGTGGGTCTGATACGACTGTCAAGAAGTTCTTTAATCATCATAACCACATCGTCGTCGTCATCTTCGATTTGTGTATCTGAATTTGGTTTAGCTTCGTTCAGGATTGGTAAACCGCTAGCAAAAAAGTCCATTATTACAGCGAAAACTTCTGGCTTAATAATAGCCCAATCCGTTTCTTCTTCTTTAGATATTGTTATGAAATCGGCACCGAAGAACACAGCACGCACCCCGTCAATACGAAAGAGAAGCTTCGCTATTATATAGAGAAAGTTTATGTTGTTAACATGCTTATACAAAAAACAAAACAATTACCTAAGGGGCTACAATACGCCGCAGATACACTGGGAAAGTCGTATGTATTACCTTTTCCCAGAACGTCTGTGCCGGGAAGAAATTTTAGACTGTCAGGGTTAGGAGTGTCTTGTGTTTGTATAAACATATTACGACAGTATTGATAAAGTGGAACCGAGGACTTGTTTTCCAACAGCGCCTTATTTGTAGGAATCGCTCCATAATGTTGAAATGATGTCAAATTTTGCGTTTGAAGTAAGCAACTTGAATTTTTAAAATTAATATAGTTTCTAAGCATTGTACCTTTTTGTTTTACTCACATGTTAAATAAATAATTGTTACTTCGTAAAATTCCAACTGAACTACGCAAGGAACGCAAAATTAAACGAGACATTTTCAAATTAATATTACGGAATTCCAAAAGCTATTATATCGACCGCAATAGAATCAAAAATTACGATCAGCTGCTAATGTTATGATTGAAACTATTGCCTATAATAACAGAGTTACCAACACTTATATTTGTCGGTGCAAGCAAATAAATTCCGGTGGCATTGTAGACTATAAAATGAGAAGAGATAACATAGAAAAACTTTCAAATGATCAGTAAATTGTAAACAAACGGTCTCAAATTATTATAGGTACCATGGAGAACCATCAGTCAGTCAAGGAAGGAGTCTTGTCCTTGTTTGAGCATGCACTTACATGGCTCATCACGTTTACACAGTTTTGCGTGTTCACAATGCAAGTTTTGTTAACTGTCCCCTAAGTATTCACAATAATCAAACTTGGTGCAAACAGTTCTGTCGGTTAAAAATAAAATTAACCAGACATTGTGAACGCCCCTAAATCCGTTCCCACGACATTCGGGTCTACGTAACCGGAGCGGACCTGGATTTTTATCCGGCCAAGGACTGTCAACTCGGCAGAATTCTGCCGCTACAACAACAACAACAACGCCCCTAAATAAATAAACGTAGTGTTTAAATTATGGATATGTTGTTAACAATGTTTACGGCGCAAAGAATGGGCCTGTTGTTCTCTACGACGGCATTACTAAAATTCGGATAATGTCCAGCTAAATGGTAAGTGATTCTTCTTCTTTACTGGCGTAGACACCGCTTACGCGATTATAGCCGAGTTAACAACAGCTATAATCGCTACGTGGCGCCAATTGGATATTCCAAGCGAAGCCAGGTCCTTCTCCACTTGGTCCTTCCAACGGAGTTTTTAGATCGCCGAAAAAACAGCCCTTGGCCGGATAAAATCCGAGTCAATTCCGGCGGGTACTGCGTCGAATACTTTCAGAGTTGGAGTGTTTTCATCCATCCGGACAACATGACCTAGCCAGCGTAGCCGCTGTCTTTTAATTCGCTGAACTATGACAATGTCGTCGTATATCTCGTACAGCTCATCGTTCCATCGAATGTGTGTGTGGGTCTATTGTTCCCTGTCCTATATCACATGTTTTTCCATAGTTCCAGGAGTTTACCGGGCGCTACTGAGGTGATGTGATCCCTGCTGATGTAAATGAAATCCAGAGCCTTAAGCCTTCTTCCGCAGATTGCTGCACAATCCAGGATTAGGTGTGCTGGTGTTTCCTGTTCCAGGTTGCAGAACCGGCAGTTAGCATATGACTATGCCCATGTTGGACAGGTGCTTCCTGACCTTGCAGTGCTCTGTGTAGATCGCGACGAGGAGACGGAATTTGTCACGGGAGAGGTGAATTAGTTCTTTGAACCTGGAGAAGTTGTATCCCCCTAGAAACAGCTTGGCGTGGCGCATACTTGCTGCCCGCTGCCAATGCCGTTCTCTCTCTATTCTCTCCTCCGTGCGGAGCAGCTCCTTAAGAGTGTGGGATCCTACCGCTATGCATGGTTCTGGCCCAATCATCTTGGACGCTGCCGCAGCGCGGGCCAGTTCGTCGGTCTTCTCATTTCCTTCTATTCCCTTATGCCCTGGCACCCAAATCAGGTGCACCCGGTTGCCCAAGGATAGGCGGTTTAGCCTTTCTAAGCATTCCTCGACTAAAAGCGATTTCGAATGATGAGATCGCTCTTAGTGCCGCTTGACTATCGCTGAGAATGCTGGTTGCGATAGTTGCGGCGGAGGTTGACTTCTGCGCACTGACAAATGGCAAAAACTTCTGCCTGGAAGATACTTGGGAAGCATCCCATTGGTATGGACCGCTTAGTACGCGGTCCCGCAATACCTGCCCCAATACCTTCCGGTGTTTTTGAGCCGTCAGTGTACCACTGGATGGTACTGTCTTCCAGCAGCATTTATAGCGTGAAATCGCTCCACTCCGTCTTGCTGCCCAGAGTAACTCTGAAACTCTTTTTGAAGTTTATCTTCTTCGTGGTGCCATCCTTTGGGAGGAGGGCTAAGGTAAAGAACCATTAATACTATGTTCGGACCGACAACGAAAACATGTTTTCATGGGAAAAACTGGTTTTCGCACGAAAACTTGTGTTTTCGTCCATGTAAAATCTGTCAAACGAAAACACAGTTTTCGCTGAAAACTACTTGAAAACTTACATTCCACTCATTATAATCGGTGCCTGCTCTAGTTTAATCGATTTTTTTGGAAGACATATTTTGCCGGCCCTAAATTGTCACTTGATATTTGTTTGCATTCCATATACAAATACAGCTGCTCACTGTTAGGGGGATTCTGTTGATCGTACAAAACCCTTGCACGGTGCACCAATTGCAGAATTTTCTTCTTGGTGCAACGGCACAACAAACACATACAAAAATTTATTTGCAATGGCTGTAAAATATGTCAGACCAAAACCCATGTTTATTTTCCTGCTGTCATATATCACTAGATTCGCAATGGGTGTTCTCTTGGCCTTGCATATTTCGGTATAGGATTTTTGCATTTTGTGTCATCTTGAAAGAGCAAGAGAATCGCCGTATTGATAGTTGTCAGTGAAAACTCCTCGAAAACACACATTGTCGGTCCGAACGACTTACATTCCACAACATCCAAATGTGTTCAATGTCGGTCCGAACATAGTATAAATCTTTCGCAAAACTTTTCTCTCGATAACTCTCAACGTCGACTCATCAGTCGATGTCCTCGTCCAAGCCTCTGTACCATATAGCAGGACGGGAATTATGAGCGACTTATAGAGTTTGGCTTTTGTTCGTCGAGAGAGGACTTTACTTTTCAATTGCCTACTCAGTCCGAAGTAGCACCTGTTAGCAAGAGTTATCCTGTGTTGTATTTCCAGGTTGACATTGTTGGTGGTGGGTCTAGTTGATCCTGTCGTAATCGTAAGGCCCACATGTACGCTTTATCCATTTCCGTGCAATTCCGATATTCTTATATAAACTGAGGTGAAATGACCGGATGTTGGAGATGCTTGTATGCTACCACTGGGAATGGGTCTGGCAGTAGTCCCTAGGAGTTGGTGCACTGCTGTTGAACTGTTGCTTGTTGAACCGCTTTTTTGGGGCTTACATACACATATATATATAATATATAATATGTATGTATGTACAATAAAATGGAAATGTAATTATTGGAAGTTTACACGTTTTGATTCAATATTGGGTATGTCAACATTGAATTTCAAAACATTTTAAGAACACAGTTGTACGTATGTATTTATATTAATGTTTGTTAAGTACAATCTTGTTGGATTGGTTAAGTACTTTGTTCAGTTAAAAAAAGGAAAAAAAATTCCTAGACGACCAGATCTACTTCGCTGGAAAATTCGGTGTTCTTCTTCGCGTATATACGTACATACATACATATGTACACTCAATTTAAAATTGAAAATGAAATAAAAAATACGTTTACTGCTTTAACGCTTCTTCACATAAATATCAAAGTATACTATATACACATGTATCCAAGATTAAAATAAATATGGAAGTTCATATTTTTGACAAAGAAGAAAAAGCATTAACTTCGGTTGCACCGACACTATTAAATGAGTTTACTAAAAACCCCTTCATAGTGGCCCGTTATCGGTCGTTCCGACAAATGAGCTTATTCGTGGGCGAAATTTCAAATCTATATCTCAAAAACCGATGGACTAGTTTGCGTATAAACAGACAGACAGACAGAAAGGAGGACACAGCTAAATGGACTCAGCTCATCATGTTGTTATTTTATGGTATATACATGTTTTAAAGGCCTTCGACATTTCCATCGTGGTGTTGCGAACTTCGTGAGAAACGTAATATACTCTGTTCAGGGTATAAATATCTCTTTTACAAAACCAGCTTTACAAATAATGGTTACGAATTTGAAATACTAATTCAACGGCCGGAAGTATAATCTAAACTATCAAAAACAATTGTTATGTATTTGAAGGCTGTATTGTGATATATAAAGCAGTACAATTTGTTGATGATCCTACATTAGTTTTACTTTTCTATAATTTGCTATGATAAACCTTCGAGAGTTCGAAAATGAAACTGTTGTATTGGAATATACGACTCGTGTTCGTGTTGTCGGTAGTGATTTACTTTGTTAGCATTTGTAATGCTCAACCAGCGACTTCGCCAACTAGTCCAACTTCACCCACTTCGCCAACTAGTCCAACTTCGCCCACTTCGCCCACTTCGCCAACTTCACCTACTTCGCCCACTTCACCTACTTCCCCCACATCAACCACTTCAGCTACTGCAACAACTTCATCAACAACTACTTCTACTACTCCGAGTCCAACCTCCAGTAATACCACACAAGCACCTTCATCATCAGGTAATCTCACACCAGCTCAAAAAAGGATAGCGGCCCGCCGGAGAAGAATTATACGAGAATGGATAAAGCGGAAAAGAGCTGAACTCAGAAGGAGAAGAAAACGCAGCAGGAAGAGACAAGTTCGACGTGCTGAGAATATACGCAAAAGGAGACGTCGGAGAAGGCGACAAAATCAGTCTAACCGTTCTTAGATAAGAGATTTTTTGAAATGATTAATGTTATAAATTCCTAAATAAAAGGTTATTGCTGTTTAATGTGACATACTTCCCTAGAGGTCGTCAGAATTTTCAAAACATCTATTTTTTACGTCCTTAAAGTTTAATATCTTAGAAATATTCTCAGAAAATTTGGAATTAATTCGACAAATAGCTGGTGGGATAATGGTGTAACTGCCTCTATCCCGTTAAAACCATGGCAGACCTCACAGTACGTTCCCTGCATGTCATTATTTGGTGTGTCGACCCTCGGCTTGTCCTCGTGAGAGCTAACCATGGGACCATTAAAGCCGGCTATCTTCAAGCTGAGAGGGAACCCTTTTAGCAATGAAATTTCCAAACAAATTTAGCGAGGAGTAGACGAAATCCGGAGGTGAAGGGAGGACGGAACCAATTTCCAAATTTATCCCTGGGAATGGAGTACCCAAAGGGATCTAACCATCGTTCTCCAAGGCTGGTGCAACCTCTATCTCTGACAAATTAAGACACACAGGAAAGCGAACTCGGACAACTCGGACCGATGTTTAGCAGCTATTTTGGACCGCTGCTTTGACAGACAGGCTGAGCAGGGATCTATGGACCAGAAGGGTGTTGAACGAAGGAAGAATTAGAGGAACAACCGAACAATGCGTACCTCAAAATAAAGCTGTAAAGGGCACGTGAGAGAGCAGCTTTTTTCGGAAAAAGACTTAGCACGGGACTTGCGTCAGCGTTTAGCGAAATAGCTAAACTCGCGCATTTCACTGATCGCAGTAGGGAGGTTGGTGCCAGCAGCCGAGAAGAGTGGAAAAGGGTATCTGTGACAATTTCCGCCATTTTCATGAAGGTGGTGAGAAGGAATCTAGGGCCACTTCCATTGAGTGAAAGTGCCGGACGTCAAGGGCTTCCCATGATTAACACAGATTAACACTTACCGATCCAAACGGGGTTAGATCGCCGAAAAAACAGCCCTTGGTCAGATGAAATCCGAGTCAATTCCGGTGCGTAGAACCGGCTGTCATGTGCTGATCATAAGGTGTGCTAGCAGCGGCAGCTCTATATAAAGAATCGTGTCTCTTGTGGGATAGGTGTGGAAGTGGTCAAGTTTGAAGGCTTCCTGATCTTCTTCACTGGGATGGCTATCCACTCCGTTAGCTGGTACGCTCAAGAATAGTGATTAGTCATCTAACTTAACCTTACTAACAGCAAGCTTCGGTTGTATCTGGTTCAACACAAGCTGTTACTTTTAAAATTACATAATTCTTGGAGATTCATTTTAAGTCAAGCGAAAAAAAAATCTTTTATTAAAACAAATTACATTTAAAATTTGTTATACTCTCGCAACAAAGTTGCTAAGGAGAGTATTATTTAAAATTATTATACATATTTTCATATACATATCTGACTGTGGTATTAACAGGATCATTATCATGATAAGTACTATTGAATGTGAAAGCAGCATATATATAGAGATTTTCCTTGCCACATTTGACTTTTTTATGTGTATATAATTACAATTCAATAATCAAAAAGAGATAACTTTTAAACATTGTGGCAACATTCTGAGAAAATTACATTTTGATTTGACAGATGATGACATAAGATAATAGACAAAAATTTTGCAAAAAAAAAACAACACACACGGAATATCAAAATTTTAAAGAAATTTAATTCAAGAAGGAAAATTATATTTGCTGCTTTTGTTAACATAAAATTTTGACTAAACAACCCATAGTCATCAAAAATACAATAAACTCCAACTGGATTTTCTACATATAAGTGGGAGCATTAGATTTCTGGAACTTCGCTAGTATTTAAACAGTCAAGTGAGTATAATAATAGTGTAATAATCAAACATAATCTTAAGTCACATTTTTAACAAATAGTTTTTCGAGGAAGTCAGTTGAAAGCAAAAACGATGGTGAAACTATTTGCACTGAGTATTTTTTACAAAGGTTCTGCGGAAGCTCGCCTATTAAAATCTACGTACGATTTACAGTCATTTTCATTCTTTCAACGGGGCACAGTTCAAGAGTTCATGACGTATGTATTTCTTAATTTTTATAATTTTTTTACACCTATGTATTAGTTTCTATAAAAAGGCTTTATTTTCAGTTTTGCATCAAAAACCATTGTGGAGCGTACACAACCCGCCATGCGACAGTCAGTTAAGCAAGAGGCCTATATGTGTCATGTGTACGTACGAGCAGACAATTTGTCTGGTGTATTGATTGCTGATCATGAGTATCCCCAGCGCGTTGCTCATACGCTTATAACAAAAATCTTAGATGAGTTTAGTGCGAAAATTAGTGCGGACCGTTGGGAAACGGGGTCGGATGGAACTATTGATTTCAATACTTTGCCTGCATATTTAGCCAAATATCAGGACCCAAAAGAGGCGGATGCGTTGACTAAAATGCAAAACGATTTAGATGAAACTAAGATTATACTAAAGAATACAATTGAAGCAGTGCTTGAGCGTGGCGAAAAGCTAGATGACATGGTAATTAAATCAGAAAACCTTTCAATGCAAAGTAAAGCATTTTACAAGACAGCCAAAAAGACAAATTCATGTTGCAATTTTAGTTAAGTGATTTAGATAAGCTGAAATACATACAAATACGAATTTTCGCGGGTGAAAAACTGATTATTTTTTATTAATATTTGAAAACGTATGTATACTCGTTATTTTTATTTAAACTGTTATTGCTTCTAGCGCTACTTTTTTGTTGAAACCAAAACAATAATAGAATGTGTTAAGGAGAAATTAGTTGAAGAGAGACACAAAGTAAAGCGAAATTATGTGAGCGAAATATAAGAGAAAAGAGCGTACTAGTAAAAGCAATTCATAAATTCAACCCATTCCAAATAATTAAGTTTTATTTTATCAATTTATTTTTTTGTTATGAAAAATGCGTAGAAAGAAGTTGGAGAAATGCAAACGCTCTTATAGCGAGTGACACTGAAAATGTTGAGTATATTTTCCAAATATCATTTGTTTATATACATATGTATTTATATTGCATGTTTCTTTATAAGATATTTGATGAGATTTTAGGTAACAACATATATCTATACAAAAATTTAAACAAATCTTAGTATGTACATATATACTTTTGGTTAAATAAAATAGGCGAAGTCAAGGAGAACCACCTGCACTGCAAACACATGAGTTTTCACAAAAGGCTTAAAAATTCCGGAAAGTATTTTTTGAAATAAACATAAATAATGATCCAGAGAAGTTTAGGGAAGATGAGCTAGTTGACTTTTTGGCACCGGTAATACACTATGTGAAAAACTGGGCTGAATTCGCCCTGAATATTATGTAGAACATCTCACTTAGAAGACAAAATGCAGCAAAACTGAACTGCCTACTATTGCATTCATACTTTATACACATGTAACATTTATAATAAAAAGTTTTGTATTTGAATATATTTTTATTGAACCAGTATTGCACGTTTTCAGAAAAAAATATTTGCATTATATGACAGAATAGCAAGGAATAGCAATTAAAAAAGTAACGAAATGAGTTCTATCGAATAAATAAATAAATGTTTGTAATTATTGGAAAGTGTGATTGAAGAGAATAGGTTATGCGGGTTAGTTAAAATTTAAATTTTTAATAAAATTATAGTTTTTTTGGTTTCTACTATACGAGTAAAAAAAGAAGAAAACTGTAGTTGCAATCATATTATTATTTATCTAAAAACCATTCCTTATCCTTAAAATGTATCTTTGCAATTTTATATGAAATACTGTTATAGACATTTATTTTTGTTTTATGCCTTAAAA
The DNA here is from genome assembly GCA_037783105.1 of Bactrocera zonata. Lineage (NCBI taxonomy): Eukaryota > Metazoa > Arthropoda > Insecta > Diptera > Tephritidae > Bactrocera > Bactrocera zonata. The sequence continues at coordinate 776,388 of JBAWJQ010004425.1, read as the reverse complement.
GTGTACTTGCATATGTATGTATGTATATCCTTTGTTATGAAGATATTTTAGTCAAGGTTTTGCTAAGAAAATTTACAAATATATACATATATTTGAAAACATGAATTCTCACATATATACATCTATGTATGTATATATACATATATCGTGTAGCTATATTCTACACATAAACGAATAACCCAACCGATAAAAATTAATAATGTAAAATTATTACTATTGTGGCTTGAACTTATTGTTGCCAGTATCGGATATGAAAAATATGCAAATACTCGTGTTCCTCTAAATGTTACTTGTGAAAATAAAAAAATAAATTAGTTACAAATGCATCACAATTAGAAATCACTACTATGTTATATGGCATAAAATAAACAAAATTAGGTACACAATAAATGAAATTAAAATATATATATGCCATTTAAGTGCATAAATATAAAAATTGAAATATGTAGCCGAATTATTTAAATTTTTTCTTATTTCAAGGTTTCCTTTTTAATTATGTTTTTCACATTATGCATAGTTAAAAATTTTGTTTATTCAATTTTAACTTTATAGTATTATATACATACATCCCTAATATTACCAATAAATCCAGTTTTACATACAATACATTTTCCTAAGAGGGGAAGAGGGTTTGCTTTTTTTAATTTTTTCCGTATTCCAACAGAATTACTAAATTTCAAATCAACTGCAAAAAAACTTAGTTACCAGTATTTTTATAACTAATTGTCTGTCTGACGATTATCTATACAAAATTTACGAGGTAATGCTGGACAGCTTTTTCCTCAATGCGTAGCTACTTTTATTAACTGTTTGAAATTGAAAAAAAAAATTGAATTTCGGAAAAGAAAACCAGCGTAAAGCAAGTATCCAACGATTCGCTGCCATTACCGTATATATTAATACACTACTTAAAAATTTAGCAGAATATTTTTCAAATCATATTTATACTAAATGTACCACCGGTTTTTAAAAATGGATTTTAGCTGTTTCATAAAAAAAATCATTAAAATGGGGTCTTGTAGGTATCGCCATAGGCTAAGCTCCCAACATTTAAAATTTGCTACAAATGCTCCAAAGCAAAACAAAAAAGTGTTTCAATTCCACTTTGTTATAAAAACTCTACAAATGTTCATTTTGACGTTCCCCACAGTAGTTTCAGCTGTTTATGTGGATACTGCCCCAACTATACACATACATATGTACAAATGTATGCACTTTGGTGCGCAGTAACAAACAAGAATTGACAGTAGTAATTTGGCTTTGCTATATTGTTGACATATTTTGATTTTGTGTAAATATTTACATATAGTATAAATGCAGTTTAAATACAAGATAATGATATAAATTCAAACGTAAAAAAGAATATATTATTAAAAAAAATTAACTTTAATTGTTAATATGACTTATTGAAAGAACCAGTAAATTGGTGAATAGATAATTGCAAGTTCCGGTGCCTTGTAATATCAATCAAGCATTAGTGAGTTTTTATTGACCTCAATATTGGTTAGATTGTGTAGGTGGTTTTTAACTTAGATTTGCAAAATGTTTACATAAATTAATACAGTGTGCGTCAAATGAAAAAAACCAGTTTGCTGCGTGGAAGATATGCCATATAATATACATATATAAATAAATTTGTTACATAAATACATTCATTCGTAGTAATTTGTTGAACGAAAATTCAAAATTTGAAAATAGTAAGAGGCTTGTGAAACGATACGCAGAGGAAACCCATCAGACTACTGACCCGTACCAAACGCCATTCACAGTTGAGCTATTAGCATCTCCACCGACTCCCCCCCAGTGAATGACGTTCTTGGGGTCAAAATACTACCGATTGCAGGTGAAGAGCTCAAGTTTCTTCGTGAGACAAGAGTTACTCATGCGCAACTTCGATCTGGATATTGTAGCAAGTTAAATTCGTATTCATCCGAATCGACAAGTACATCTCAAATATATCTCCCGTATGCAATGAGTCCCCGATGGACTCTAACAACCTCATTGCTTTCCCTATAAAACCTATTCATCTAACAACCCGTTCGCTATGGTTCGAGGAAACAGCACGTCAGTTGGTTTTGATGACAATTAACTTGCGTCTTGCCAGCTAAACAGGGTCTAGATAACCGCTATAATCACAATAGGCAAAACGGATCAGATAGACGATTTGACATTTTTCGCAATGATTGACCCTCAATCAAAATCAATCTAGAATGACAGTTTTGGTCTCATAAATAGCATAAACTGGCCCCTCTTTTTAAGCATCCATACAGCTCACCTTTTCGAAATTGATCATATTTGGTGAGCCCACTTCGTCAGAACTCCATAAGATCAATTTTCTATGGAGCGTCCTTAAAAATTCCGAAATATAACCGACTGGTCTAAAGCGATCAAAGTGGCTAGTTCTGCAAAGCTAAAGTGAGATTCGATTTATTCACAAGATAGTAACTACCTCTTTAGATGCACCTCAAACACTCAAACAGTCTTCAAAATTGGTTTCTGTACAGCGTCCAGCTTTAGGCATGACGTGATTTTAACAGCTCGTCGAGGCTATGTTTGTTTACGGATTGTGGTATGGCGGTATCAGCGGGCCTTATTTCTTTCGAAATGAGACCGAACTTTTTCCCCGGAATTTGATAAAATCGAATCGGACGATCTTAACAAGACTCTCGCCTTATGTTTCACGTTTAAATATGAACACATTGCGTGCAAGGTTTTGCAACTTATTTACTGCGAGAAATGGTCCAGTAAGATGACCGCCAAAATCATGCGATTTAACGCTTCTGTATTCTTTTCTGTGGTGGTCAGTTGTTCAAATTATTTGTGAATGACATATAATTATTTCCCACCTCACACGATCGCGATTATTGCCAAATTACAGAGCCACATTAAAATCCTTAAGTCTCTACCCAGCAGCGCAAGGCAATCAGCAGGCCGATACTTAACTACGCCGCACCAATATGGTCGTCTGGATGCAGTGAAATGCAGACGGGATGCCTCTTGATGTTTCCAATCGACACAGTGAGGCCCATATGCTTCCAGTTAAGCAGAATAATAAATTCCTCTTCAAGCAGTTTCTGCTGGGGTGTTTTCGTAGAAATCATCTGCTTGAAACGGAACCGCTTCCTAGGAGCATCAAGAGGTCCTTTCTCAACTAAGTCGACGACATAAGACAATACGCTGAGCAATCTTCGGATACAACCAATTTCATGCACTGACAAGCCATCACCCACTGCAGATGATGAGCTCGAGTTGCGGCGAGAATCGAGAGTGACCCTTGCCCTTTTATGGCATAGAAATTAAGTTTTTTCTTGTTTTTTTTTTTTTTTTCTTATGATGCAGTTTGTTCATATACTTAGATGATTCGAAGAAATCATGTCTCAATTTGTTGAATATACTGAGCCAGTGTGGCGTGGCATGAATATGCGAGACCTGAAGGTTGATGAAGCATACTTAGTGGTCAAATCTCACTACAACAAACCAGCTTATTTTTACAGTCGATCTGAAGAATGTTACACAGTAAGTAAAACCAAAAAAAAAAAAAAAAAAAAAAAGATAAAGATAAAGATAAATAACGGGTGATCCAATTTGAGGTACTTTTTTCAATAGCCTTTTTTGACAAATGCGTGAGTTTTTGACACGCGTGAGTCGTGTTAAACTGTCATATCATTTCTGTTCAGTGTTGTTTGGGAAAAAAATATAGTTCAGTGAAAATTAACATTGCTTCCCTCCATGGGCTCTTGAAAAATTTCCAAAAATTCAACGTCTTCGAGCCAAATTTTGTTCAGCGATTAGGCCCATTTCTGGCTCAATGAGTATGTAAACAAGCAAAATTGCCGCACTTGGGACGAAGGAAAATTCAAGAGCTTCCATTTCATGCAGAAAAACAGCGGTTTGGTGTGGTTAGTGTTCCGGTGGAATCATTGGTGAATCACGCCATAGAGAACGTAACCGTCAATGAGGACCGTTCCCACGACAATCGCGTCTACTTAACCGGAACGGACCCGGATTTTTATCCGGTCAGAATTCTGCCGCTACAACAACAACAACAACCGTTATCGCGTCACGATACCCGACTATTTGATGTCTCGCCGATATTTAGTTTCAACAAGACGGCGCCACTTCCCACAGATCGCATCAATCAACGGATTTATTGAGTGAATTCTTCGGTGAGCAGATAATTTCACGTTTTGGTCCGGTCGATTGGTCACGAAGATCGTGGGATTCTTTCCTGTGGAAATAAGTAAAGTCTAAAGTATATGCGGACAATTCCGCTTCGATTCAGGCTTTGGAGCAAAACATCACTCGTCTCATTCGACAGTTATTAGTCGAAAAGCTTACTACTCACTAGCCGCCATTAAATTTGAAATTTCAGTGTTTTTCCTTAAAAAAGCAGGGAACCTGGAAATGGATCACCCTTGATATACATTTGTGTATTAAGCAGCACACAAAGCAATTTAAATAAAATTGGAATTGATAAAACTTTTTGCTTTACTCTCAGTGCCCATTTAGCTTTGTGAAATCAATGCACAACTTTACGTTCAAATTAAATGTGGCGCGTGGTTGGGAATTTAAAGTGTATGACAAAGAAGTGGATGCGCTGCCCGCTAATGAAGTGTAAATATATATTTTTTTTTTTAAAGAGAAATCAAACAACTTTCTTTTTTCCTCAGGCAATGCAATGACACGATCTGTAACAGTGTGTGCGATTTGTATGCGTCCGCGACAGATTTGCAAGAATTTGGAGTTTATAATTTTACGTTGCATGAAAATGGTAGCTGTGAGCTGATAACAGATAAAGCCGGCGTCAATGTCAATTTATGTATGTAATAGAAATTATGTAATTATGTAAGATAAGATATGAGTATGTGATATAGATTAATTGTCGGTTTATTTTTTAGCGTTCGCTTCGGTGTTTCTCCTAGTCGCTTTGGTTTTGGCAGCGATACGAATGGCTTGCTGCGCTTGGCGTTCGTATACATTCAGCCCCGAGGCGGCCGCTGCTGCTGCAATCAATGCCGCTGTTACGCCTGCGCAGTCGAGCAAACGAATGCGTAGTTTGGATGCCTTTAGGGGGTAAAATGCGTGAAGCAGTAAAATATAACGAAATTTTATTAATTTTTTCGTATGCGCCGTTTCAGCATGGCAATCGTTTTGATGATATTCGTAAATAGTGGCGGCGGTGACTACTGGTGGATCGAACATGCACCTTGGAATGGTCTACATTTGGCAGATGTGGTCTTTCCCTCATTCTTGTGGATTATGGGCGTTTGCATACCGATTTCGATTAAGTCGCAAGTGGTGCGTGGAACGCCGAAGGCGCGGATATGTCGACGTATTGTTTGGGTAAGATCTTACAGTAGTTTAATGATAATGACAGGTTTTTCTAAGTATTAATTTTTTAGCGTTCATTTAAATTATTTGCTATCGGCGTATGTCTAAATTCCATAAATGGTCCAGAAATATCCAATTTACGTATAATGGGTGTACTACAACGATTTGCTGTTGCATATCTGGTCTGTGGATTGGTTCACACTGTCTTCATTGAGAGGGAGTTTTTAATGCCGCAGGTGGTCTAACTATTCGACTTTTTTATGTACGGACATATTTTATTTACTTTCTATTCATAAATTTAGATCGCTTGGAAGCGCGCTTTGTGCGACATTATTTTGTTGAAAATAGAATTTTTGGTAATGCTCTCACTCATTGCTATTTACTTGGGTTTAATCTTCGGACTTCCGGTGCCAAATTGTCCGACGTGAGTTTATGTGAATAACATACCATTATTTTAAAATGTATATTTTTCCTAAATATTCCATTTGATAAGCGGTTATCTGGGTCCTGGCGGCAAGCACGCGAACTCACAATATCCCAACTGTACAGGCGGCGCCAACGGTTATGTAGATCGTTTGATTTTAGGCGATGCGCACATCTATCAGCATCCTACCGCGAAATATATATACGGCGCACAGGCTTTCGATCCCGAAGGCGTGTTTGGTAAGGAAAAAAATTGGTATAAAAAGGAGTTTACTTTTAAAATATTTATATGAACTCCCTTAGGCTGCCTTTTGACTGTGGTGCAGGCATTTTTAGGCGTGCTCGCCGGCGTTATTATATTGGTTCATACCGGTTGGAGCGCACGCATTAAACGCTGGCTGTACTGGTCGCTTGCTCTGGCTTTGCTGGGTGGCACACTTTGCTTTTTCACTGTGGAAGCTGGTCCCATACCAATTAATAAAAATCTGTGGTACGTATGGGCACAAAGTTTTCAAACGTAGAATAATATATTCAACAAAATTTCTATTGCAGGTCTCTTTCTTTTGTTTGTGTCACCTCTGCTTTGGCTTTCTTCATGCTCAGCATACTCTATTTTGTTATTGACGTCCGTCGCTGGTGGACGGGCTATCCGTTTGTGGAGTCTGGCATGAATGCAATTATTATGTATGTGGGTCATACCGTTATGCACAAAATGTTGCCATGGCACTGGCGCATCGGACCGATGAACACTCATTTTGTGCTTTTACTTGAAGCCACTTGGAATACCTTACTTTGGGTGGCGATTGCACTCTATTTAGATTCCATTAAGTTTTATTATAGTTTATAAGATGGAAAACTGAAGGATTTATCAAACTGTTAAATATTATGAATTTTATAGAATTGTACATATGTATGTAAATTTCTATTATATATATGTACATATATGTATACTCTTACATAAAGTCAAGCTCAAAATCGAATTGTGTAAATAAATATATATGTATATAAATTTTTATAAAAATATGTTTTTTGGACACTTTATGGTTAAGATGTCTGACATTGAAGGCGGTTACGAGGGTTTGAAATTGTCAATATACTCTACTACAAAGGGTACTTGAATGCATATGGTATACTTCTATATAAATACCTATAATTTTTCTGCGGATTCGACCGCAGCGACTCTAACCGTAAGTTCTTAGATCCAAATGTACTTTCATTACGTCTTGCCAATATCTAGGAACCAGCATTAACACCAACAACAGCGTTGAAATCCACTGAGCACCTTTTGGGTAGGCCATTGGGAAGAAAATTCCTCTCTCGACGAACAGAGACCAAAATGTACAAGTCAGTCACCATCCACGTCCTGCTATATGGCGCAAAGGCATGGACGAGGACAATATCTGATGAGTCGACGTTACGAGTTTTCAAGAGAAATGTTCTGCGGAAGATTTATGGTCCTTTGCGCATTGGCAACGGCGAATACCTCAGTTGATGGAACGATAAACTGTACAAGATATATGTCGACATTGACATAGTTCAGTAAATTAAGAGACAGCGGAGAATACCTCCGCCCTGTTGGAAGGACCAGCTTGGAATCTTCAGCGAAAAGGAAGGACTGGCGCGTTGTTGTAAATTCAAATATAACCGGGTAAGCGGTCTACGCCAATAAAGAAGAAATTTATTATGGTTCTCTCTCAGGAAGATATGTATGTCGTTGCTGCTGTGATAGAGGTTATTTAGATCTTGTTTGGGTGGCAAGACGCAAGTTAATTGTCATTAAAATCACCGAACGGGAGATCCAGAAAACGTCAATGGGGTTGGACCATAAGGGAAAGACTTACTTTACTTTGGTTTCATTGGACATCCAACGCCAGACAACGAGGATACATCCACTTTTCCCAATGGTAAACTTTTCTGTCACTGAACATGACCGAGTAACAGTTATTTTCGAATAGCAACGAGTCCGAGGTATTCGCAAACTCTCAATCTAAATTCGAACTCAAGTAATGTCGATAATGAAGAATTTTAACTGTCAGAAAGAAAACTAATTTAAATAATGGCTATCAGCTGTTCGAAGGTGTTTTAAATACATCCAGGATCGTTGATTCAATGGATAAAGTTAAAGAATTCCTATCACTGGAATTATGGAATTCATTAAATTTCAAGCATATTTTGTTAGTTTCAAACTGAAGAGACGGGTCCTGGTGCTAGCTTACGCATTCTTCCTCCTCGTTTACTAATTTTTATATCCTCTACGCTGTAAGGTGCCTGCTGTGCAAATTAACGTTCACTTCATTTATATTCATTGCTATCATTCAGTTGATTTTCCATTTTTACTTCTTAATATATCTTAGAGTTAAAGGACTCCCATGTATGCTTAGCATACTACATCGAATTTGATAGTATGAATGTGTTTGACTATTTGTCAGTCCTGTTGACTTCAGTCAATTTGTACGTGCAACTTTCACTTCCGCCATTTGCCTCTTTTGATTGATATTATTCATGTATTCGTTACTCTACGAATGTCTATGAAGAAATTTTTACTTAAAAAATCATTGAAAAAATCGTTCTACATGCAACATAAATACTCGTAAGCTTTATCTCCTAAACCCTATGACTGGGAATTCCACGAAGCCCGCTGGTTATATTTCTTCTACTTAGGAAAATAGCCATTGACTTTCTATTGGTCTTATTTATCGAAATTAGCCTTAAATTTGATTAGCTTAGCTCTTACTTCTCCTTACTCCAGGCCTAAAGTCACACTGATAAGGTCCAAAAATTTTTACTTAAAAAATCATTGAAAAAATCGTTCTACATGCAACATAAATACTCGTAAGCTTTATCTCCTAAACCCTATGACTGGGAATTCCACGAAGCGCGCTGGTTATATTTCTTCTACTTAGGAAAATAGCCATTGACTTTCTATTGGTCTTATTTATCGAAATTAGCCTTAAATTTGATTAGCTTAGCTCTTACTTCTCCTTACTCCAGCCCTAAAGTCACACTGATAAGGTCCAATCAGTTTTTTCATGGTGATCTTTAATCTTTCACACAATACGCTGGATAGAAGGCTTATCACACGGTAGTTGGCGCAGATTGTGGGGCCTCTCTTTTTTGGATTTGGCAGAGCACACTTCAATTCCAATCGTCGGGCTTGCTTTTGTCCGACCATATTCTACAAAAACGCTGATGCATTATTCTTATCAGTTCTTCGCCAATGTATTCGAATAGCTCACCCGGCAATCCATCGGCCCGCCACTTTGTTTTCCAGGCTTTGTGAACGTCCGCTCCATCGACAACGATTGGGGAATCGGGTTCACCATCTTATGGCGCTATGCTTTCACTACTTTTCAGCAGGTTGGAGAAGTGTTCACTAGATCACCTCTGGGGGTTCTACAAGAGTATGTTCCGGTTTTGAACCTTTCTGTTAGTTGCCACATATTTTCGTAGAATTTTCAAGCATTACCCCTGTCGGCCAGCTTGTCACGCTCTTTGTACTCTCGCATTTCGGCCTCTCTCTTTTTTTGTCTGCAAATGCGTCTCGCTTCAACTCTCGGTATCTATCCCATTCCGGACTTGTTGTGGTAGATGGAGCCATTGGGAGATATTCACGCATGTGAGGAAAGTTTTCTGAGCGAAATTCACTTGGGTTTGGTTAGAAACGATTATTTTACATATGACTCAAGCAGTTCTCGACTTCTGGTCTTAGACCAAGTATCCTCTGGGTAGCCAAAAACATCCGTTTAAAGACTCCTCCCCGGTATGAGCGCTGAGCTTGGGACCCGCCACGTTAAAAGCTCTACCAATGAAAAAAAGAATAGCCTCGGATGAGAGACCCCCCTTTTGATGACGACCGCAACTTCTACTTCCATAATTTTCGTATCGGCACCTCTAATAACTCAGCTAGTTAATAAATAATTTTCCCAAAAATATGAAACCTAATAGCCTGATGTTTTCCACTGAAGCTCTGCCATCCAGCTAATAGAAAATGTGAGGCATTCAATATGGATTGCGGCTTGCATGATTGATTACTTTGGTTGCCTGCAGCTGATTTTCTAAACTTTGCCAATACAACGTGACGGAAAATTTAAATCACTCTTCGTCCCAACGCCACGATTTGGCGCAAAGTTTTTTCTTTGATTTTGGTACCAAAGTTCGGTTTTACTTCATCTTGCCTTCAGCTATTTTATTTGATGGTACTGGAGCTGTTAGCGAGTGGGGACTCCATTCGAATGTCTTTGTACGAGCATGTGTTTTTGTCTGTCTCGTCTGTTGGTGCACTAAAATCGCGAGGATGTTCCAAGTGTGAAAATTACTTTTGCCATGAAAGTGAATTTGTTGTGCTGTTTGTGAAACCTGCCTTGAATATTGATGACAATGCGTCGTCGCCGACGGCAGTTTTAGTGGTGGATATACATATGTAGTTGTGGATTGGCAGTGTTTGATTGTCTTCGGGTTGTAGATAGAATTCTGTTATTTTTACAACATGCGTTTGGCATAAGTAAAATATTTTTACAGTTTACCAAGAAACTACATATATTGATGATGTGCTTGCAATGGCAATGAATAACTCTAATTTGGTACTTTTTTGATAAAAAAATTGCTTTTAATTCTTAAGCCTTTCACTTGCCTTAATATATTGAGAGATTGTTATGAAAAATGGTTAAGAGCGAAGAACGGACCCAATCAATATAGAAGATATGATGAAATTTAGTAGGGATCCTGTATGATGACAACACCTGACGAGTCGACGATACGAGTTTTCGAGTAAAAGGTTCTGCGAAAGATTTATGGTCCTTTGACCATTGGCAACGCCGAATACCACAGTCGATGGAACGAAGTACGAGATATACGACGGCTACGCTGGCTAGGTGAAAAGCTCTGAAAGTGTTCCCCGCAATACCCGCCAGGGGAAGCAGTGGAAGAAGAAGACCTCTACTCCGTTAGAAAGACCAGGTGGAGAAGGACCTGGCTACACTTGAAAGCGAAAAGAAAGAACGACTGGCGCGCTTTTGTAAACTCGGGAACAACAGAGTAAGCGGTATCTATGCCAATAAAGAAGAGGAAGGAAACTATGCCAAATAAATTTATTTCACCTATGTATTTATCAAAAGTCAGTGCTGCAACTTTAAGTTTGTGCTTAATAAAGTATTCAAAGTTATTGTGGTAACATGGCTATTAAATAAACATATTTATTCCAAAAGAGTACCAGATCATTCATGCAAATTATTTTCCGAACATTTGTCTATTATTGATTTAATTGAACTAATTAAAAATTTATTTACAAAAGAACGCATTTGATTTTCATTTGCGCATGATTTTTAATTATTGGCATATCCTATTGTCGAAGGTTATCAATTAATTTATGGCCAATATGTATTACTGTTGCTGTAGAGTGCATTGTATGCCAAATAATGGCATATATAAATGCAGAAACTTAAATGCAATTGTTGTTGGCTACAATTCAAGGAAAATTGAGAATATTTGAGCTGGAGCGAACATACACAAATTCACAAGAAAGTGAGCAATACAAATGTGAACAGGATTTAATTGTTGAATATGCCTGCACACATGGTTATATAGGGTGGGTTTTTTAGAGGCATACAATTACACTGAGGAACAAATGTCAAACTAGCTGTTAAAGTGACTTTTCTGATCAGTATACCATAGACCTGATTGACGTAGAAGAATTATTGAAAAAATATATTAAAACCTCAGATTCTCTGCAATAAACATGCACCTTTATTTCAACTATCAAATCATCTCTACCGCTGAGACACATTTCTGTCTTCACAGCTGTGGAAATAAGCAAAATTGTCATATGTGGAGTGAGGAAAATTCTGAAAAGATATTCCCTGGCATGCAGGAAAAACTATTGACTTGACTTTTTGGTCAAAGTAAATGGCCTCAGTTGGCTGGTGCTTTAAGTTAATGAAACTAGCTCTCTATTGGAACGAAATTTTGAATCGATTTGATTCAATTCATATCCAGAAATGGATTTCTCAATTCATTAACTAGTTTTGGTAATTTTCGCTTGAAAAAATTTAGATGAAATCGAACAGATATAATGATCCTCTGGAATGGTAGCCACTAGGCTATTAAAACGAAATTCTAGAGAAACACTAACCATTGTTGTGCTACACGAACTGATACAGCATCGTCTCCGCAAAACTTCACAAATTTCATTGGTGGCTTGCGTGACATTCTTTCCATTTTTATACAGAAATTTCAAAATATAGCGTAGTACTTCAATATTTTCACTCATTTTTTAACAGTTGTAACTTTTTTTTAACTTTGCCGAATTTAATTTTTTTTTGGTTAAACGAAGCTAAAAATCTCACCTTACAAACTCTATATGGTATGACACAATGTGATTGGTAGGACTGGAGATATATGACTGCAACGACATCTATTGAAAAAATACGAAAAGACTTTTTCGACTACTCAATGTTAATCTTAAAAATTATCCTATACTATGTGAAGTAACTGTTGTTAGAATATATGAAAATTTTCCTAGCTTATATGTTGTTATCTGTGAATATATATTTAAATAATGCTATGAATATTAATATACAAATATAATATATATAGACTATGTTTCTACTAACCTCGCGTGAATTGAATTTCATCTTGATTGCTTCCAAAGTACCATAGCATTTGGCCAGCATTTATGAAAATTTGAGTATTGAAAATATATGCTTAATTAATTTACAATTACTCCAATTAAATCACAAGAAAATTGAAGATTAATTAAATTAGTAAGGCATGGCTTGAATATAGCAATAAACTGGCATGTCTTTTCGAGTAAATCTCATTGGAAATATGTATTAAAGTTGTGGGGAAATAGTAAATTTCAATTGTAATTGCTTTTTGATTAAAATATTTAGCTTATGAATTTGATAAAAAAAATCAAAAAATACATTTAAGAATATTTTTTTCAAATAAAAATTTATTCATGGAATAGAAATGCTAGCTCCAAAAAGATTTCCATGCCAGGGTGGGCTTCGCCTGCTACTAAAACTATATCACAACATATAAGGACAACAAAATAGGTTTCAAATGCGAGACCCGATATAAACTTGGAAGCTGTTCGAAGCAAGTTTTGAAAAAAAAAAAACAGTCAATATTAAATTTAGATTAATTGCAATAATTAAGTTTTGCGTGTAAAGGGTCTCCTTGATTACCACAATACATAGCTAAATCAGAATTTATAAACAGAAAGAGGCGATCAATCATGTTTTTGTTGCTGTAGTCGCAGAAAAAAATCTTAAAATAATTTTAAATAATACTACCGAGTACTTGGACGGATATAAATGTGTGTCCGTTCTGGTTACGTAGACCCTTCTGGCGTGGGAATGGGAGATCAATTATGTCATTATGTTCGTTTCCATCGAGCTGAAAGTTTGGATACATCCTTTTCTTCTCAAGCAGATGCTAATTTGTCAGAATGGCCCATATCGGACCTCTATAGCATATAGCTACCATATAAACTAATCGATTAAAATTAAGTTCTTGTATGAGAATGTTTTTTATTTGACATGATATCTTCACGAAATTTGGATTAGATTATTGTCGAAGGCAACGTTATAATCTCAGAATATATATATTATTTAGATCGAACTACTATAGCATATAGCTGCCTTAAAATTGATCAATTCTTCTTATATGGAAATCATTTTATTTTTAAAGGGTATTAAGCTTCGGTGCAGCCGAAATGAAAGTTTTTTCTTAATTTTGTAAAAAATATGCGTATACTTGGTAGAAGCTGAGTTACAAAATTTTTCTTCCACTAAAGCTTCTTTTCCATTTTTGAACTCAATTTCTAGCATCGTATCTATTTACAACCAGCTGACCTGCACCTCCTTACATACATACATATGTACATATATGAAACTCTCCATAAATCAGAATTTTCATTGCACTGCAACACCCTTGCACACACACAACTTTCATACACACATGAGCAAGTATCAATTTCCGAAGTGCAGCACTTCAATGTAGAAGACTACTCCATGTTGCACATGTATCATCAATAATCTTTAGCAGCGACAGCCACTCACAAAACACTATGTTTGGTGTTAGTGTTAACAACAACAACAGTGAATGTTATTAAACCGCAGCATGCAAAATAAAGATAATATTAGTACGCCAAAAAGTATGCTATAAATTTCATTGTTTCACACATTGCACTGAAGCACTGCGCTGACGGTGCTTGACACGAAAATACAAAAGGAAAGCGTGAAGAGAATAACCTGACAGTTACATACGTATGTACGTGCATTTATTACAATTACATGTAGTTGCAACTTACTGTGGCATGTTTGTGTATGCTTTATGTGTATACTACCGAGTATATGGATATTAAGTATAACTTTTGTGTGTTGGTATGCGTGCATTTTGATCTTTTAAAGGGTATAGCTTCACATTTGCAGTGTCTGTTGGAGCTTTGCTATTTATTGTTACAACAACAACATTAACAGTCTTGTTGTCACCAACATTTCACGCCCACCACAATTCACGTTTTTTACGATATTTTGTCGCTTCTTTTCTCGTACTTTATGTATTAAGGGATAAACAGCTTTTTTAACACATGCCCAACAATAACAACTCCAAAATACACAAAAAACACACACGCATTTCCGCACTTGCAACATACACACTTGTCACTTTACAATATGTGTTTGTGTTTCTGCTTGTGTTGGTTTATTGCTGCTGCCTAAGTGTTGTGGTTGTGGTAAAATAAAGTACTTCAATAAAATATAACAACAATATCCTCAGCGGCAGCACCAGCGCTTCCAATGAAGACATGTGGCATGAGGCAACATCAAGTCATACACTTTCAACGCTCTTCCTTCCCAAAAATGTATTCTTTTATTGTTATCACTCATATACATACACATACTTGCGCTACGGTCTATTTGATTAGATGCTCTTGACGTCCATGGCGTATACGCAACACACCCATTTTCAACACCATTTACAAAGGCACAAATAAACACACTAACTTATCTTCGTTGTACACTTACACACGCACAAATACAACTTCCCTGTACACACATACACATTTACTGAAGTCACTTGGGTTGGAGTTTCGATTTTGAAAGCGAGAGTAGCGAACATTTCTGTTGACATTTCAAGTGCTGCGTGCGCGCAATTTTCCTGATATTTTTGTACTCCCTCTCCCCTCCTAACTTTGGCTCTTCTTCGCATTTTTTATTGTTATTGCATTTGCTAGTAGTCGACTGCTGTTGTCAATAGCGAATAATTGCGGAAGTCATTGAAAGCGTCAAGTACTAAATAATGAAGAGCGTAATTTACAAGATGTTGTTAAATTAACTCAAAAAGTGTACGGGGTTTATATACATATTTAAGTAAGTAATTGACTTTACAGTAATTATGCGTATATATGATTTGTTAGAGCAATTTGTGTAGGAAGTTAATTAAATAGAAATAATGTGGCTTCCCATGGTAATATAACAAAAGTAGAAGAAATTTGACATGAGGTTGGTATATATCCATTTTTTGGACTAATTGCGGCATATAGTACATAGGTACATAGCCACTTAGTAGAATTAGGGGAACAATAATATATGTTGCCATTGATGCAATGTGAATTCATGATTGGGTGTTTATTCCACCCGTTACTGAAAACTTAGCCTCGGGTCTCTTTTAATTTCTGCGCTTTTCTGTTTTTTTAATAAGAAATCGATTTTAAATGTACGAGAATGTTTACACCTACTATACCAAAACAAAAAAAAAAAACGTTAACCTCGCTTGCACCAAATTTATAATATTCTTCCCAAATAGAAAAGGTTACTTAGAAGAACTTGATTTCGATTGTTCAGTTTGTATGGCAGCTCATCATGCTGATCATTTACATATCATTGCTACGTTCTCAGACGTCTACCATCTGGGTATTACAAACTTCTTGGCATACTTAACATACCCTGTTCTTGGCATAATTATCTAGTTTTTATGTCATGTTAAGGTATTGGAGTACCCTGTATCCATTAAACATATAGTAAAATTCGTTAAATAATGTAATTATTCTAGAAAGTTATGGCATATTACGATTCTTATAATTTACGCTAGGTGGCGCTGTGGTTGTTTTATTTTCACCGTTTTCTCTTTATTTTTTGGCTTGCTTTTGATTTCAGGTCTTAGACCCGGTGCAGTTGAAGTCAAAATACCATTTACTGGTGATCGTGTCGATTGATCTACATAGATAAATGTTAAAAAATATTCTAACATAGCGTCTATGAAATTGTGACAAATGATGAAACGTGAACTTAGGCGTAGGAGTGCAAAAGTAAACAGCTGTCGACTACATGGGTGTTTCAAAAAGAGCCGAATCCAAAAAAACGCTCTTAGCGCACAAAGCACTTTCAAAAAAATATTGCCGACTTGACATCGAATGAGTTTTTATTCCCGAACGGAAAAAAAATTGAGAGGTCAACGTTTTTCGACACCTGAAGAGGCGGTTGATACGTTCAGAAGGCAAGTTTTGCACTTACTTCAACCAGAGAGGCAAAAATGCTTCGACAGTTAGTTCAAATGCATGCAAAATTGTATAGATTTTAATGAGGAATATTTTGAAAATCGATTTTCTGTGAATAATATTTGTTTTTTTTTTTAATCTTATTATTAATAATTTTAAAAAGCAACCGTCGAATACTTCATAGGATAACCGACGCTTTCTTCTGAGTTTTAAAAAATTCTTGGCAAACTTAAGATACCCTGTTCAGAGTATAAAACACTGAATGGAAGATGAAATGGACAAAATTCACCTTTCAATTTGATCACATTAGTATATGGAGTCTTCTCGGTGTACACCTCACTTAGTGCAGTAGATCAGTAAGGGTTTGTTCAACTATATCATAACGAATGAAAAAGCTTGAAGTATACAGTTATCACCAATTAATATATTTTCGTAGTTCGGTTTGACAACAGTAATTTTAAAAAGTAAAGCAGATCATTAACTCTAAGGCAGCTCCCTAGAATATTTAACATTGAGCTTTATTTAAATTCAAATGCTCCTAGTAGTCCAAATTATGCTATTAATATTTATATTAGTGTGGATAATATATATTATATGCCAACAGTGTCAGATACCTATTATTATATATACAATTGTAACTTACTTTCAGAATTATAGAGGTGTTTTTGTGTATTATGTAAAGAGACTTACCAGAAAAGAAAAGAAAATAATAATAACTACCAAAAATAAAATATAATATACTTGTATATTATACAGTTTAGCAGCTGAAATGTAATATAATTTAACACTATATCATAGAATAAAATGTAATAAAACGAATAATAAACAATGTACACTTGCATATCATAAAAAATTCTTTGTCTCTCTGCGATTTATTATTACTTCTAGTTATTGGCTTTCTTATGTCCCTTATGCCCTTAGTTTTTTGTGTCATTATTTTTCTATATCCTCCAGGAAAATCTATGTCGCTAAGGCGGTAAGGAAGTGGAACAAAATATAAATAAGTGTCAGCTATTATCATGAAAATATCAGTAATGCTCATTTATTGCTTTTCCTTTTCTCTTCTCTTTTTTGCAAAAACATTCCATTTGCCTTTCCAATGGTTTGTGCTTTGCTATTTACTTTTTTAGCTTCTTACTTGTGGCTTTTTGCATCAATTGTTTCGAGAAATCCACTAAGTCATTGGTTATACCCACGGGAGTTGCGTATTTATTTGTATCACTATATTGCTGTTATTGTTATTATTATTGTTGTCATTGTGGCAAAGTAATATTATTTGCATTTTTACATTATGATATTTCTTTGTTAATGCTCTATGCCTTACTTTTTTGCTTGAGCTCAGTATTGATCTTATGATTGTTTTGCTTTGAGGGAAATATGTTTTGAGTGACTGTTAAAATGTTACCAAATGAAATTTAGGGGAGGGTATACCTATGTACTATATATGTATTTACATAAGTTTGACATAAAGAATACATACATACACACATATGTATGTATATCATATACAAAATTTAAGACTAAAAACTTTCGAAAATTTTCTTGTTCTTGCTTGAAAAACACATTTCGATGTTTAGTGTTGCCAGAGTGATAAAGTTATTGGAATATATATTTCTGAAATTTGTATTGAGAAACCAAATTTATAGAGAAAACAAAAATAGGTAAAATACTTTATTATAGTATAATTTTTATTATAATTTTTTTTTCAGTATATAAATTGCACAATATGATTTTTCCAAATGGAAAAATTGTTAAAGATGAAAGCATTTTTTAAACTTATTTAGTTAGATCACTCAAATTGAAATTAATTTCTTTATCACTTTCATTTAATGAAATTTTAAAACGGTGGCAACCCTACCCAAATATCATTATAGTAATGTTACTTATCATATTATCGACTTAAAATGTTCGAATAGTTGGCAACCCTATTAAAATTTTAATCCACAGAAATCTTTCATAACTCTTTTTACTTAGAAATACAATTTTTAACAATTCAACTATATTAAAAATTTTATTAAAGTGCAACTTTTAACACAACGGACTGGCGTTCTAAGCTGTCTAAGTGAGATTACTGTTGGGGTCGACCTCTTAGCCTAAACTAACAAATTTCAAACAGGTAGCAACCCTTTCATGATCTTCGTAAACATATTCAGTTTTTAATGTTTCTTTATTTTAACTGTCTTTTCTTACAAACTTCGAAAAAGTGGCAACCATTTAATTTTTTTGTTAAAAAATTATAAACTTTCTTAAACAAATTTTGTTTATATTTTTATTTTATTTTACCTTTTTTTGACTTATAAATTTCCTATAGGTGGCAACCATTTCATTTTTTTGTTGTAAAAAATCTCTGAAAAAATTATAAGCTTTTTTCTTTATTTTAACTGTTTTCGACTTAAAAATTTCTGAAAGGTGGCAACTTTCCAATTTTTTTTATTGTAAATTATTGTAGTTTTACCTTTCATTGAAAAGGGTGATGGATTTCCATAAAAGTATTTAGTTTGGATTTTTGTTTTTTTATTTTAACTGGTTTAGACTTAGAAAATTCGAATGGGTGGCAACTTTCTAATTTTTATTTTATTGTAAATCATTCAAGTTTCGAATATAATAATTCCAGAAAAAAAGAGTGTAAAGAGTATTCATATTCACTATAGTAGCACTCTTTATACTGCGAGCGTGACGTAACGTGATTTCGTTGCATTCGATGGATTTCATAAAAGCAATTTTTTTACAAAAATTATTTGTCTGTCTTTACACAATAATATCAATATCAACAAAATTTTATTCAAGTAAAAAAAGTTACTAACTGTTTCCGCCCGGGATCGAACCGGGGGCCTTCCGCGTGTTAGGCGGATGTGATAACCACTACACCACGGAAACAGATAAACACCGTTTGACGCAATGAGCACCTGTGACGCTGCGAAACGGTATGCTTATCAGCAATTGAAATTGAATTTTTAGAAAGTGATATACATACATACATACAAACACATCTATAATCAAAGAAAAAAAAGAAAAGATAGGCAGATTATATAGACAAATAGCGCAATATCTGTTTCTTTACGGATTTTGTGTTTTGTTTTTATTAAGCATGTATAGTAGATTAATTTGAGGCTCATATGTACATATGTGTGGCTTTTAAATTTTGACATTGCGATACTTTGCTCTCGTCAGAGTTTACTTAATGTCTACGGGGCTGAGCTATTTTAAAATTTATCTGCTAAATAAACTGTCTATCATCACTAGACTGTGTGGAGCTGTGAATATGCTCCAGCTGTTGATTTACATACATACACACACGCATATACATATGTTTGTGTATAATTGCACAACAAATTAGTGTGGCGCAAGTACTAGTCTGTTAAAGACGTCTACTCTATCAAAATTAGTTCCAAGTTTTCCGTTATAATTGTTGGAAATAGCGAATGGC
Organism: Bactrocera zonata; assembly: GCA_037783105.1. NCBI lineage: Eukaryota > Metazoa > Arthropoda > Insecta > Diptera > Tephritidae > Bactrocera > Bactrocera zonata. Next base: position 756,709 of record JBAWJQ010004425.1, on the reverse strand, counting down.
TTGCGAAAATAAAATGAAATTTGTCTGCGAAATACGAAAGTGTCTATTTATAAAGCAGTTGGCGGCTGTGTCGCGTGTGTGGCATCATTTAGTCCATCTGCAAGTCTTCCCTTTGTAGCTCTCTTTGCCTTAAGTAAACACAAACATATGTATGTATGTAGGACCTGGCACAAGGCGTTTGTCGCAAGTCTAAATTATAAATAATGGTATTCCCTTGATCATGGGCGTGACGCTATTGCCTTGTCATGATGACAATGCCGACACTTCTTTAGTCGTTTAGTTAGCTTCTAATTTGAGAACATTTCAACAATTCGCAAGATAAATAAATACAATTCAACTCTACTAAACTATACATATAAGTACTATATATAGATATAAGCATATATGTATGTATGTATTTTAATTACTTGCGATTTTTTGCTTGAATATTTCCATAAACTTTTTAAAGGCGGATTTACTGCTAGCACAGTAGTTTTAATTGCAAAGAATTAGCATTTGTATTTGCTTTGGTTTTTGCTTAATTGCAAGTGCTTTAATGGGGTTTTCGGGTGTGAAAACGTGATAATAAATATATGGGGGTTGGAATTTCTGAAACGGAAATCTACATATGCAAATGTACTAACATATATATGTCTACAATTTCCTAAAGTAATTGCCTTTAAGCAAATTAAGTCGTGTTGAGAGTGGACGGGCTTTAAAAATTATAAAATATTGGGCTATGAAACGTTTATTTTATAATATTTTAGACTTTTTCTAAGCGCAATTGCATAATTATAGAATATCATTTGCATTATATTTTATTTTTTATTTTTTTGTGCTGATACGGAAATTGCTTAAATGATTGAGTTGGAATTCGGATTTGGGTCTGGTTTCTTCTGAATATGATTTTTCACTCATTGCAAACAAATGCTTGAGAAAGCAATGAAATCAATTAAGCTAATTGTATTCAAAATGGTGACATTGGGAAAGATCGAAACGGCTGATGACTGATTTCCAGGTTTTTCAACTTTATCAAGAGAGCGACTTGGAGATGGTATGTACCGAAAATGGTAAAGCTGTCTATTAAGATATCTTTCTAGCTTGTACGAAAACGGTTTCATCACTCTGATAGCTTTGATATACATATAATGGGTGATCCAAGTATAGGTACATTTTTCAATAGCTATTTTTTTTACAGATCACGCGTGAGTTGTGTCAAGCTGTCATGTTATTTTTGTTCAGCATTGTTTGGCAGTTCATCGTGGAGAGACTTACGCCTGAACAAGGTTTACAAATCGTTTAACTTTATTTCGAAAGCTTACGTTGTGTAAGAAATATGTTTCGTGCGCTTCGCTCAACTTATAGTCAATCTAATCGGCCTACTGAGCGAACTATTCGCAACACCATCACCCGTCTTGAGATCCAGTGAAGAAAATATAGCAGCCGTAGCTGAGAGTGCACACGAAGACCGTGGAGAGTCAATTTGGCGTCGTTCACAGCAACTCGAATTGACGTATGGAACAACTTGGCGCATTTTTGTCGAGATCTTAAATTGAAAGCGTATAAAATACAGCTTGTGCAGGAACTGAAACCGCTCAACCTTCCCAAGCGACATCGCTTCGCTCTATGGGTTCTTGAAAAGTTCCAGTAAAATCCGAAGTTTTCGAGTTTAATTTTGTTAAAGCGATGAGGCCCATTTCTGGCTTAATGGGTATGTGAACAAGCGAAATTGCCGGAAATATGGGACGAAGAGCAACCTGAAGAGATTCAAGAGCTGTTATTTCATGCAGAAAAAAAATCGATTTGGGGTGGTTTGTGGGACGGCGGAATCATTGGTCCATATTTCATCAAAATGATGCTGGAAAGAACGTAACCGTCAACAGTGACCGTTATCGCGCCATGACAACCGACTATTTGATGACTGGACTTGAAGCTCGTGATCTCGGCGACATTTGGTTTCAACTTTTCACTCATTGCATAAATCAATGGATTTATTGAGAGAACACTTCGGTGTGCAGATAATTTAACGTTTTGGGCCACCAAGATCGTGTGATATCACACCGTTAGACTTTTCTGTGGGGATATACTAAATCCAAAGGCTATGCGAATAGTTCCGTTTCGAATCAGGCCTTGAAGCAAAACATCGTGCGTGTCATACGGCCAGCTTCTAGTCGAAATGATTTTGAAAAAAAAATTAATTTTCAAATAACAAATACCAGAAAATGTTCCTTCGAATGATAATAAAAATTTCCCATTAAAAATGAAGTTTCTGTGTTTTTTCCTTAAAAAAGTAGGGAACATCGGTCACCCTTTATTAGGATAATCTTATTTATATCTGGGATTTTATTTGCACTATCATTTAGTGAGCGAGACTATTTCAGTGCAAGAGGCCATGGGGATATAAACAATACGAGGTGCACTTCATTGGCGTTTTTTTAGATGATTGGGGTTCCATTTTTACAGAAAATTGTTTTTTCAAATCAAAATAACTTTTTTTTTTTATAAAATAAATATTTAACATTTTCTTCAGAAGCTTTTTCAACGAATACAGCAAAGGCTAAGTACCAAGAGCAATTGCATTCTCATATCTGTAACTGGTATATAGCCTATAACATTGAGAAAAGGTTGTTTTCCAAAATAAATATCAAAACAAAAAATGGCTCAGGCAGCAAGGAAGGAGTGATTAAAAAACTATCTTGGAACAATGACTCTTTTGGTATTCAAAGATGTTTAGTAAAATCGAAAGTACATCAGAAGTTGAAAATAATTCCTTCGCCCCGGCTAATTAATTCTAACGTGGTACTTTACCGAATAAATAATGGAGATAAAAGTTAGGGAATATGTAGTTTTTTCCACAGAGGGCTGACATAACCCCTAAATTTAAGTGTATTTCGCCGAAATAGGTAATTAATACCCTTAAGATTTTAATTCAAAGATGACACACTAAGAGGAAGTATTTTAATTACTAAGTGAAACATACATAGGTACTTTTTAAGATATATATCTTCAAATATACAAATTAATAGTTGTTTTTGAGGAATGACTGCAAATTTTTGTTGAAAACAATGTTGTGTTTCTATTGATTTTTACTACATTACTTGCTGCTATCAACACACGTAGATATGTATGTATGAATGAATGTTAGTTGGCAATATTTGGGTGTTTGTTTACGTTTCCAGCTTGATATTGAGACCTGTTTTTAAAGCAGAAGTGTTGCACAGCACGTTTTGTCGAAAAATACGCCAACACTAACAACAATTTTTGTATTTCAATATATCAGACTAATTGATGGTACTTTGTAGCTGAGCTTATTGCGATTGTCAAATTTCTAATGTACGTGTTGTACGAAGATAAATTGCGAAATTTGCTGCAAGTCATGCCACAAAACAATAACTAATTGGAAACTTTTCGTGAAAAAATGCTAATTTGAGTTTCATTCCATTTATACATGTGAATATTAGTTTTGTTTCGGGGGATTTACAAGGTGTCACGTATATTATTGTATACGTATTATACAAACGATCATAGGGAGGAAGGACAAGGACTAGAGGCTAAACTGGAAAACTGGGGGAATATTTGAATTGTGGAAAAATATCTCCATCCAATTCGAGATCCAAGCCCATATTCAGTTTGAGCGAGGTGCAAAAAATTGTTCTGGCGATTATTATTATAATGAAAATATAGTTTGTTTTGATATCATAGAAAAATCGGTAGCATGGAAAAAGTGAATAAAATTATACCTAAAACTCATTGTATTTCAGTAATGAGGTATTAGAGGATTTCGAATTCAGCTAATTGAGAACCAAAAATTTTAAAACAGAGACTTGACTGTTTTGTTGTCGTTAAACGAGTTATTTCTTCTTCTTCGTCTCGGTTATAGTCAAGTTAACGATAGCGCGCCAGTCGTTTCCTCTTTTCGCTTTTGTGGCTCATTCGAGATACCAAGTGCAACCAGGTCCTTTTCCACTTGATCTCTTCAACGGAGTGGACGTCTTAATCTACCTCTGCTCCCAACGGGTGGTACTAAATCGAAAACCTTCAAAGCTGGAGTGTTTTCTTCCATCCGTACAACATGACCTAGCTAGCGCAGCCGCTGTCTTTTAATTCGCTGAATTATGTCAATGTCGTCGTATATATCGTAGGACTCATCGTTCCATCGGCTGCGATACTCGCCGCTGCCAATGCGCAAAAGACCATAAATCTTCCGCAAAACCTTTCTCTCAAACACTCTTAAAGCCGACTCATCTAACTTAGTTGTATAATTCGTCCAGTGTGGTCTTAACGACTTTTTTCTTGTTCCCGAAACTGAAACATTCCTAACGGAAACTGAGACAGGAGTTGATTAAGAACATTCAATGAAATACTGTGAGTAACCTTGGTGAGGAAAATATGATTAATCATTCATATGCTTAGAATGAATTAAAAGGTACCTATTTCGATAGCGAAATTAAAAAAAAAAAGTATTATAATTGCAGTATTCAGTTCAAGGTTCGGAGTTACTATATGGCCGAATCCCGTTTATACTGTATTTGAATGTCAGAACGATTTTTATGTGAAACTATTCTACGCCAGCTCAAAGGTTTGACATTGTTTATGAGGGGTAATAAATTGTTTACGTCAAATAATTTATAGACTAGAACTATAAAAGCTACTTAATTTTTTGAAAGAGCGCAATTATGCTCTTAGCAAAGCCAATTTGCGAATAAACCATGGTATGTTAATGATAACCATTTTACACAATAACACATTCTTACTATTCTTAGAACATTTATTATTTCAAGCGCAATAAGTGAACAAAGCCAATCATTGGAAGTTTCCGCTTTTCGTTACATCGCACATATAAAACGAAGTGAATGAGTTGCAATATTAGCCGCGAGGTTCAATCTCATTAAGTGCAGCAAATAAGGCGAAACATGAGGAAGCCAAGTAAGACAAACGAATGCCTTGAAAACCGATGGAAAACTTTAAAAGGAAATGCAACAGAAATTGATTTGACTTGAGAATTTCGGAACGAACATAAAACAAGTAAGGATGGGCTATGTTCAATTGTAATCGAACATTTCGTACTCTTGGCACTTGCTAGGACCAAAGTTAGGGACCTTAAGGTGCAAAACGCTAACTAGGGAATCGGAATCCACGCACTTTTATTTCGGTTTTTTAGAGTAATGAAGCAAATGTATTTAGTACTATATCGTATTTTGGGTAATTCGTAAACAATTTTACATTTTTTAGGCATTAAACTATATGTTTCTCCCTTCCGCCTTTTTGTTTTTTGAATCTTGCGGCTATGTATAAAGCGTTACAGACCTCGTATCTGGCAATACTATACATCTTTGAAATGTCTTGACATAATAAACGACGATATGCATGATTAGTTTGGATATTGCGTCCAACAGTTATAGACGTGTAAACATGGAGTTCACTAACGCCGAAATTCGCGCTATATTAAAGTTTACCTTCGTTAAAGGCAAATCCGCTATAAAAATGTTGGTTTAGGGGGTGTACTCTATCACTTCGAACTGCGGACGAATGGCTTCGACGGTTCAGTGTGGGTGAAAACGACACCATGGGTAAGTCAGCCGTCGGAAGACCTGTGCCGACGAATACCGATCAAATCATGGAAAATATCGAGTAAGACCGGCATGTGACATCTCGTGACTTCGCCCAGAAAATGGGAGTTAGTCACCAAACCATTTTAAACCATCTGAAGAAGGCTGGATACACAAAAAAGATTGATATTTGGGTGCCGCATGATTTGGCGCAAAAAAACCATCTGGACCGAATCAACGCCTGCGATATGCTGCTGAAACGGAACTCGACCCATTTTTGAAACGTATGGTGACTGGCGATGAAAAAAGGATCACATACGACAATATCAAGTGAAAACGGTCGTGGTCGGAGGCCGGTGAATCGTTCTAATCAGTGGCCAAGCCGGGATTGACAGCCAGGAAGGTTTTGCTGTGTGTTTGGTGGGATTGGAAGGAAATAATCCACTATGAGCTCCTCCCATATGGCCAGAGGCTTAATTCTTTCATCTACTGCGGACAACTTGAGCGCTTGAAGCAGGCAATCGAGCAGATGCGTCCAGAATTGGCCAACAGGAAGGGAGTAGTGTTCCACAAGGACAACACCAGACCACACACTTCGTTGATGACTCGGAGGTGTTACCGCATTCACCCTATAACCCGGATATAGCGCCTAGTGATTACCGCCGTAAAGTTAAACTCAAAAGAGGCTTGTGAAAAGTGGCTGTCCCAGTTCTTCGAGAGGGGTATTCTGAAGTTGCCGTCTAGATGGAAACAGATTAACGAATGAAACGGCGCATATTTGAAGGGAGATATTTGACAACCTAATATTATAAATTCACTTAATTTTGACGACAGTTTGAAGATCTTAATAGGTATATAAGAGATAGTATTGCCTCGATTTTATCTATTTTTTGCCAATAATACATGCAATTAAAGGGCCACAGGCTAAAAGTCAAGGTTCATCAAGGTTCCGCACATATAATTCCAATCATATAGAGTAAACTCAATCGGGTGTTCAAAAATTCTTATATTAGTTATGTGGAAGCTAGGTCGAGTTTTTGCCCATACATGGTTATATGGGAAGTAGGCGTGACTGTAGTTCGATTTCGCCCATTTTAATGCTGTAACATAAGAATGTTACGTACCAAATTTGGTTAAAATCGGTCGAACAGGCCTCGAGATATGTGTTTTCATCTGAAAGTGAATATACTATACATTCAAAACTCTTCCTTTCAGAGTGGAAACCGTTTGAAAAACAACATTCTGAGAAAAACGCGTTTAAAGATTGGAGTTGCTTCGTTTCACACTCTGTTCCCTTTCGACAAGAAACGTTGTAATTTCAAAATTTGAGAGAATGCTTATTACAGTGTATACTATCCGATAATGCAAAAAAAAAATCGATTTCTCGAAAAATTCACACTTTTAGTTGAATGGGTAATTTTATACATTGCTAGGTTACTAGTACATCCGTGATTATAGACTTTTTCTTGCCTGAATTGGAGCATGTTGATGTAGACAACCTTTTGATCCTACAAGCCTTAAGGCCAAGGAAATGATCAATTTATTGAATGAAACTTTTGGTGACTATTTTTTGGTAGGACTATTTGTCATAGAGTTATGTGAAGTTGCTTGCCTACATAGATTAGCTTTCTCTTGAAAGAGAATATTCAGCGCGTTATTGCTTAATTGCTGCAAAAGGTGATCGAAAATTGGGCTTGTCGGCGATCGCTTGACTGAAATCAGAGAAAAATATGTCCGCATGGTAACAAGGGCTGTAGGAAAGTTTTACTAGACGATTTAAAGAATCAACCTATTGACATGATTTAATTTTTTTATAACATTTTTCTTTATAAAAAGTGTACGAAGTCTGCGCCATCAAGTAGACAACCAATTCATAAAGTTGTGTTAAATGCGTCGACAAACAAATAAAGTCAATTAATATTAGCAAACCGTGAAATAGGTGGATATGTCAAATAAATTAGCGAAAAACTGAACAATAAATTTGAATATTCAATAAAAAATATTTACTTACCATTACACACCGTATATAATATATGAGACATATATTGTATGTGGTCAAGAAATACGTCAAAACTTGCTAACAAAAGATTTTTAGAGATGCAAATGATAAATGATGTGCCAATAAAAAGCTCTGATAAAAACTGGGAAACAAAATCTTAAGAAAAATAAACAAGATGATAAAAAATGACACTAATACAACAAAATTTGTCCACAGAAAGCAACTCAAGGAAAAGGGTTGAGCGTTTGCCAGAGTAATTGGTTGCAGATTCAGAATTATCTAACTGTTGACCCAGTTTTTTCAGTATTCAGCCAGCATAAGTTTCACGGCATCAAGTTAGCTGGCAAGATGGGCTGTAGTAAGTCGATTTGTCAGTTGGTTCAATTATTTTCAATAAATTTATGACAATTTCTAAGAAAATTTTCAAATAAATCTAAAAATAAATTGTGTAACCAAGTAAATACAATTGGCGTTAATTCGCTAATGGGTCGGTACATAGCTTTTGTGCCCCAGTGACAGGCACTGCCAGTTCAATAATTCAAATTCAATAACTGTTTACATCTCCATTTCCAAGATAGCAATATTTATTTAATTTATTTGCAAAATGATCGCCCGCTAATGCTTGACCTCATTATGGAAATTTCGTACGATGATTTTAAAAATTCACCAGCTTATTAGTGCTGCGAAGCATAAATTTATTTTGTAATCGATTTCGGTGTGTTAAGTGAAAGTTGCTTGCAAAACAGTGATGAATTGCTAACGCCTTAAGGTTTAACACTTCAATTTCTTTTGGATATTTGAGTAGCTCATCCAACCAGAGCTCAGCGGCATGGCAATGGTTATTGCGTGGGGGGGTCAAAGTGGGTATCTTTGTATAATTGGTTTATTATGTTCAATTTGCAAATCAATTGCAGTTGTCAGAGAAAGTTATTATTCGAATTAGCGGTTTTATAACTATCTTATAGACAGTGTATTTAAATTATATATTAATAAGATGTGTACCGATTTCTTTAGGATTAATTTAGCGAATATTGACACTAATTTCGAGCGGAGGGAATAATCGGAAATTTAAATGTCTAGAGTCTTTATAATATGTAAATGAGCCTAAATGCCCAAAATCAATAATAGAATTGATAAAAATGTAAATGTCACTAAATTTCTTAAATCAATACTGAAATTGATTTTGCAAGAAATTAAATTGATTTTAATTCTGGAAAATCAGAGAGTAATAATATACCTAATTAAGTTGCCATGAAGTTCGTAACACTCAGAATAGGCGATTTGAGTCTATGTCCATTTTTCTGATCGTTAGTGTGTATGAATATACTGATATTTGACCAACATAACGGATGATCCAAGTAGAGATGGTGTTTTCGACGGCCTTTTTCGACAGATCACGCGTGAGTCGTGCCATCATGTTTTTGTTCAGCACGGAGTTTGTCCGGAAAGTAACAGGACTGATTTTCATCCGCCACGACTGTACTTTGGAGTGTCCGTGAATCGACTGGATTTGGTAGAGGACGTTCCTAGCTAACGAACGAGTGGCTGGCCAGTTGTCTCCGAGCACCTGGAGAGTCAGGACAAACATTTTCGCGCGACGTCTTTCTGTGAGTGGTTCAAGCCGAAAATGCACTGTTCGCTAGAGCAAAGCGGCACGACTAAATTCTGAGTGAAACTCGGTAGATCTGAGGCAAAGACGTTATATATGATCAAACAAACTTACCCAGATGTTGCTTTAGCAAGAAGTGGTGTGTTTCGGTGACATCAGGCGTTTTTGGAGGGCCGGAAAGAGGTCGCTGATGAAGACCGGAAGAATGAGCGAATCTAAAGTGAAAACAATGCTCATTGTCTTTTTTGACATCAAAGGCATCGTCCACCATGAATTTGTTCCTCCTAGACAAACCGTCAATGCTAAGTTTTACGTGGAAGTCCTCAAGAGGCTCAAACGAAGGGTCAATCGGGTCCGACAAGACATCGCAGACGATTGGAAGTAGCACCACGACAACGCCCCGTCTCACACCGCCTTTCTTGTGAACAGCTACCTAACAAGGCCGGCATTCCAACGCTTCCGCAGTCGCTCTACAGCCCAGATGAGGCCCCGGATTTTTTTTGTTTCCTTGCCTGAAAAGGCCGATGAAAGGCACACATTTTGAGGCGACAGAGGGAATCCAAGCAGCATGTACCTCGGCTCCCAAGGCAATTCCGGCGAACTGTGCTGCATCGACGCAGAAGAAGCCTAGTTTTAAAGTTTTTTTTATGAATTTTAACGATTAGTTCAATAATTTTTTTAAATCGACTCAGTCCTATTACTTTCCGCACAAATCCTATGAAACTTGTTTCATGAAGATATGAGCTCAAAATAGAAGTATGAAATTTGATTTAAGTTTTCAATAAACTCTACTTAGGCTATTTCTACTAACGCATCGTGGTTAATGGTCTGAGACAAAGCTCAAAAGAAAACATATTCTCTTAAATCTACATACATACATACATTTACGTGCGTTTTTAAATATTTTGCGGTCCACTGCATATTGAACTTGATTATAGGTTAATGAACCTCAGGCAAGCAACTTCAAATGCAAGTTCAACAAATGCTTTTCTGATAATGTGATCAGAACTCCTGACTGTCACGGCTGAAAAACTATTGATAGTTATTTGCAGCTCCAGACAACTAGTAAATGCCCGTCGAAAGAGTGCGGGCGGGCTCCACAACACTTCATTATAAATACGCACTTTTATTTCTATTGTGTATTGCAAGCCAGGCTTATCAGCTGTAGACGATTATAGCTACAGTAATTAATTATATGCTAAATAGTCATTATAAATGTATAAAAGCTTATGCTTCTAAGTGTACGTGTGTGTGCGTCTGTTGGTGTAATGAGTGTTATATGAATATGTATTTATTATCTCCAACATTACTATTTACTAGTATCAGCTGGCATTCATCTCTTTATGCCGGCAGCAACATTTAATCATATTTTAATACTTTCCATTATTGTTGCTGTATCAATTGGATAGTGAACGGGACGTGCTGTTGCGATGGAGTTATCAATATTCTGCGACATTGTCAATCACGGAATATAAAAATAATCTGCTAATAACCGTTTACATGCATATATATGAACGTAAAATATGTATTTATGTACACACATGTGTTTCACCGAGAGTGACTGCTGTTGTGTTGGTAGCACTTTCGCATCATTAACAGCCACACCATCGCCACTGCGCTGCACAATCGCCGTGAGCAGCAGCTCGTCATCATCACCGGCGTGTGATAATCACCATTTACTCTGTGACGACTTTAAAGTTGCGACTGACAGTACCAATCTATCAATAAAATTGTTTATTTGTCGCCCAGAACAGCACAGAGCGTTCGCGCTACGATTCGTTTTAACTGGTTTGCCGTTTAGCCGCGTGACAGTCCGTTGTTCGCAGTTACGCTACGAGCGGGTGCGCAACAAAAAAACGTAAAGGTGGTTACCGGCAGCATCCAGCATTGGTGCCGGCGCTATCACCGAGCTGGTAACTTTCCGTGCGTAGCGGAGCGCTGCATTTATTTTACTTTTGCAGTCTCTTCGGGCTATTTATAAACTAGAGAGCTTTGCGGAACGTTGGATCCCTTGGTTGATTGGCTGCTGGTTAACCGTTGTTGCTACATGTTTATTCCATTGTGGTTTTATGATCCTTTGTCTTGTATTTATAGACATTGTTCATAGTTTTTTTTGTTGCTTTTGTATACTTACATGTGTATTTCAATAATGTGTTATCAAAATTATATGTTTTTTCATTTAACCTACTTAAATTGGGTAGGTTAACAGTAAATATTCATATAAATACAATTATCTATGATGATTATTGAATGGTTGTTGGTTGAAAATAGTAAACGACATTAATAAATAATATTATATAACTAACGCACGCTGACCCAACATGATGGAAGCCTTCGAAATTTACGTTTATCCCTTTTAAGAGATATGGGTGTGATTATGCCAAAGATTTTAAAAAAGGGGTTCTGAAAAAATTTGCTCACAAGCAGCTCTCCTGCAACAACATTTTAGAAATATATGGTAACTAACCATAAGCTTCTTTCTGGACTATATTAGCGGCAGAGAGTTCCAATATTACATCGGAGAAGAATTCGAGACGCAGAGAACAACGAGTTTCCTTACTTTTTTATTTGAAAATATTGCAGAAGTATTTTGAGGAATATATTTTATCAGAAACAAAAGTATTTAAGTGCCACAAAGCCTTAAGTCGTCGAAAGCTTGCCTTATTAGAGTCGTCCACCCAACTCTGTTAATGACGCTAACATCGCCTGATGCCAATGAGCCGATTTTTGGCATCAGAGGGGCAGCAGAGGAAAAAGGGTGGTCTCTCATCCGAGGCTGTTGTTTCATTTTCATTGAGGGCGTTTCATACGCGCCTTTTCACTATACCTCGCCTTCAAACGGATGTTCTTTGGCTACTCTGAAGATACTTGGTCTAAGACCGGAAGGCCTGAGCTGCTTGAGCCTTATGTAAAACAATTGTTTCTGGGCAGTCCCAAGTCAATGGCATCTGCCTGAACTTCTACACATGATTCCATTCGCCACATGCCTCCTTGGTCAACTGTTATGAAGTTTAGCCACTGACAAACATATATACATTATATGCCCTAGTTCTAAAGTTTGACTGAAATTAAAAAAAAAAAAAATGTTGTAATCTACGAATGTTAATGTTCTTAGCTCTAACTGGATGTTAAAGCTAAAATTGAAGGCCAAACTTTTCAGGTTTGGGGATCACTTGCGTCACTCATTCAGCTTAACAAAATTATAACTGATAACCAACTGATCAAAAATTGTCCGGGTTGACGAAAAAAGGATTTTCAATAGTCACAGTCATGCTAGAATGTAACGGCGCATTATCGTAGTGAAAATTCTAGGAATTTTCTAACCACAAATCTCTCAAAACGGCCTTATTGGTGGTTTGACTCTATGGAAGAAGTTCATGGTGAACTACAACACGGTAGTCAAAGAAAACGATGAGCATCCCCATGGCCGACGCTGGCGAGTTTTTTCCACTTTCTTGTCAATTTTGGAGCACAATCGCCAAATTGTAGGACTGTTTGAATGTCATATTCATAAAGCCATATCACGTTGCCAGTAATGAGGCGTTTAATGAATGTAAGGCCCTCAGCTACAATTTCATTTGCAACCTCTACTTGACGACGTTTTTGCAAAAAGCTCAGGTCTTTTAGTACGCATCTGGAACCAACACGCTTCATACCCAAAACATTATCCAAACCCAGTTAAACCGAACTATGGCAAACACATTAAAGATAACGATCCTTTCATCGAGAAGGTGCCGCTTCCCAGCTGGTTGACTCCTACCTAAAAATAAAGGCTGACAGCAGTCCAACAAGTGCGATGGACGGGACAAGGACTGAGACGAGTAAGTCCTCGGGGAATTTATTTCAGTGGCTATATAAAGGAGCCCAAATTCGATGTGGGATTCGGGGTGGGAGAGGGACTCTAACGCCGAGTCCTGGCATTCATCTCGGTGGATGAACGTCTAGCCACAATCTGCATCAAAGCGATATTCTTAAATGTATTGCTAATTTGCGCCAACGCCCCAATGGAGGAGAAGGATGATACGGACGATATATTTTCCAAACTTTTGTTAAAAATAGTTACTCTCTTTTCTCTTATATTAAAATTGTATTCAAAGAAGAAGGTTTAGCACTCTGTACTTGTTGCACAGTTTAGACTAACATCGTTATGGATTCTATAAAGGTAGCTTCTACAGCTCATATGTTCACAATTCATATTCTGGTCAGGTGGAAATCCAGGTCCTCATGTTATCTGTTTATCCATGCATTGATGTCCGGCATTAGTCCGGAAATGAATGATGTTTGCTACCGTTACTGCCAGATTGGGATATTCTTTTTTTCCTTCTACTCCGGCATCTGAATCTGTGATTAAGTCTATAACACTGAGTTTTTAAGACTTTAACTTATTTTGTATCCTTATCCGCAAATAATTTCCTATCTCTACCCGCATCAGTATCAATATCAGCCATTATATGCAGATATGTGTATCCATATCTGAATCTTGGCCCGCTCATATGTATTTACCGAACCTGTATCTGTGCTTCAATCTGCACATCTACATTTATCTGTATCTTCGCAGCGTTTTTTACGCAATCCACTTCACTTCGCTTTTCTAGCACAACGACTATCCATCAACTCGATGGGCCAGCAAAAAAGTGTGGATTTCTATTCATTTTATGCGTTTATTTGCGCACATTGTCAGCTCGGAGTGGGTTCAAAAGCTGCGCCCAAGGGCTTTCTGTATGCTTCAATGCATTTCATGCTTCACACACCATGACGCGGCAGCAAAATTTATTTAATTGCGGTTGTAGAAAATCAGACAAACAATTGGTGGTTTCAATTTAACACTAAATAATAATAATGATGAAAAAAAAATAATAAAATAAAAGAAAAATTAATAAAAAAAATGTTTACTAATAATTATGAATATTGATACTACACACAAAGCAAATGAAAAGAAGACGGGTCTCATTAGTATGCACCGCATATGGAAATTTGCGGAAAGTGAGAAAAATAAATAAAATTATTGCTGGCAACAATTGCTCACGTTGCGCTCAATCAGCGCTTGCTAAACAGCTGTGCAGCTAAACTGCATTTTGCTGCGGCTTGCGCACTCCAACACACGCTTTGCCCACCATTGTTTCTGTTGCATAGTCATAAAGTGTGTTGATTGTGTGTGATTGACGATTATAATGATAAGCTTATTAACGGTATGTCATTACAGTGATTAACGAAGTGCATTTGGCGGCGTCCCATATATTTATATATGCAGAAAAGCTGGTGCTACGTTGGTCTTTCTAATAGGTAATCTATGGAACAACACAAAGCACTGTTGTGCAGAAAAGTCGCTTTTGTAAACCACTGTAGGTGCAGCTATTTTACACCTCAGCAGTAGCAATGTTTAATCACAGCCATGACTTGTAGAAATTGCATAAATTGTTGCTCGAGCAAAATTGGCAATTATTTTAATATCATGGAAACGTGAGTGATTTTATTGGTTTTTGTGTCGTTAAAAATGCATTTTGCCGCGTCTGCTTCGACTCGCACATGCTCGAGCGTGTGCGCTGGCTTGGCGTCTTTGTACTGTTGGCTGGAAAATATTTTTAGGTCCATATATTGTATATATTATGTTTAGAGTACTATACATATGTGTTTTTGGTATTTCTATTTGCATCTAAATTTTTATACAAATTTAAACGAATTTTTTTTTGCTTAAGACTTTAAGCATTTGTCTATACAATGTGGTATATATGAATTGACATTCCAAGTCACACACAGCTCTACCGGCGCCGATAACTCGGCTACCGCATCGACCGTTTGACGTTTCATACATTTGCATTTTATATAAGTTCTTTGAACCTTTGCATTTTCAAAATATATTTTGATAATTTGCTGTGTTTGATTTTAATATTAAAATCAAATTTCATTTCGGATGTACATAAACTCAAACACAAATTGATTTTTATTTGATTTGAAACAGGAAGCTTCATTATCTGCATGTATTTAAGCATATAATTTCGATTTCAAAAATTTTGACCTGCGTTTTTATAATAATTTTGAAATGAATATTCAATAAGTCTTATTTGTTATATAAATATACACTCGTTTACATATATAATTATATAATTTTAGTTTACACGGTAGTTAATGTGTCTGGCTCTTTTAAGGTTAATGCCATGAAAAACCACGCATTTCAAGACTGCAAAGCTTTCGAACTGGGACTGTTTATTATCTTTCGAAAGATGAGAGTAAAGTCTATGCGAACAATTCTGCTTTTATTCAGGCCTTATAGTAAAACATTACGCGTTTCAATCGCCACAGTTACCAGTCGAAATGCTCGAACGAGTCATCGAAAACTGAACTCAACGGATGGACCATTTGAGACGGCCAACATATGAAACTTTTTTTCAATAAATACGCAAAAGAAACAGAACTTTTTAAATATAACGGTTTCTGGTGGCGCCATCTAATGGTGGGTATATGAAATAAAAAGTTTGATCTCTTGTTGACATTTCGTAAAAATTTAACACAATTGGATAACTACAATCGATGTTGCCGATCGAAAAGTGACAGCAGCTTTTGGTCATCGGTCGTAAAATGCGTTTTGAACAAAGAGAAAATATTAAATTTTGTTTTTAACTTGGGAAAACGTTTACTGAAACATTTCAAATGATGAAAAAAGTTTATGGTAATCAATGCCTATCCCGTAGTAATGTGCATGAGTGGCTTAAGCGATTCCAGGAAGGTCGTGAGGACCTCTGTGACGTTCAGAAGTCGGGCCCCAAAAAGTTGTCTTCAGAAGTCAAAAATAAAGACAATGATGATTTGTTTTTACGATTTCGAGGGTATTGTACACCGAGAGTTCGTCCCACCTGGCCAAACGATTAATGCTGTGTTTCACCTTGGTGTTATGAAGCGTCTTTTGTCACGCATTCGTGGTGCTCGACCACAATACCGTGAGGCAGGGTCCTGGCGCCTGTTGCACGATAATGCGCCGTGTCATCGGTCGACGCTTGTCACTGATTTTTTGACAAAAAACTCCATATTAACCATTAATCACTCACCCTACTCACCTGATCTGGCATCTTGTGATTTTTACCTATTTAGAAAACTTCATTTGTCCATGAAAGGACACTGGCTTCAGGACATTTCAGCTATTCAAAAGCAGACGACCGATATTCTCAAGAGCATTCCGAAAAATGACCTTAAACACTCATTTGAAATGCTAATTGACCGGGCTAAACGCTGTATCGAAGCACAAGGAAACTACTTTGGATAAAAAAATATAACTTTTGAAAAATATTAATTTTTTGTTGTTTTTTTAACAGTCCTGTTTGTTTTGCGACAGACCTTGTAAATGCCAAAGAATGTTCTTTCGAATGATAATAAACATTCCCCATTCAATTTGAAGATTCTGTGTTTTTTCTTCAAAAAGAAGGAAACCTCGAAATGGATCACTCTTTAGTTACCTCTTCATTAACTTTATGCGATGTGATATCTCGATTCATTGGCTTCCAACTGTAGCTTCCTCTGTTAACATAGAATGCTGCTGGTTCCCAGAGAGGCTGTTAGAACATAGATACTTTAACGTTTCTCGATTGATGCTCTGGAGTCTTAATAGCTATTTGCCTATAAGTACCGTACGAGTCCGTTGAAGGAATTAATTCTTTGTTGTAGTATTCCCATTTAATATTAGGCAATAAGAATCCTTGGAGGAGGGCTACATTCAAACATTTTCAGGATCAATCATTTTGGTACTCATTTGCCGAAAGGATAATGTGCGGAAAACTTAGCCTACCAATTCTGAGCAAACGAACAAAAGCTCGATGGCTTGGTAGGAGTTTGATTTATTTTTATTTCAGAACGGCATGTAATGTAAAAATTGTATACATTATTGAGCAAATGAACTGAGGCTGGATTGTATGAAAGGACTGAGTTTGTACTGAATAGACAAAATCCACAGACTATTTAGAGGAGAACAAGAAGCGGAGTAAGTTGTACCATATACCTACGTATGCTTTTAAGTGTATTCGTTAAGGGTTGGCGATGATATCAACAGTGGATAATGTTATCAAAAGATATCGGAGGTTGAATATATAAGTCAAGGTGTCATTTTTGATTGAATACAACGATTAAATTTCGCTTTCGTTCTGAGACTAAAAGATACTAAGAGACTCCTACTTAAAACTGACGCCGTTTCTGCCTTCTAATTTCATATGAAAATAAGAAAAAAATATTAAATAAGGGTTTACCGTAGCTATAATATCCTTCGCAAGTAAAAAAGTTTCCATACAAGAACTTGAATTTTTCCCCACTGACAATAGCTTCTTTGTAATAAGACTGGTATGGGTGTCAGGTCATAGCGGAATCGCAGGAAATTATAAAGCTGATGAACCAGCATGAAAAGGCATCCTAGAACCACTATCGGTAGAATGGTAGCGGGTCGGTTTCTTCAAGTGTTCTACTACTAGCTAAGCCTCGCGAAAGCTTGGCCAGCGCTGTACTACCCATCAGTACATGCGCTGTCGCAAAAGTCTCTTGGTCCCAGATCGATCGCAAGTGAACTCCTCAGTAAGTCTGGCCTCACTCTTGTTGTGGGGCCATCGCCCTATTTGGCTGGAAATCCTCCAGACTCCATCTGCAGAAGCAGTATGGAAAAAGATACATTGGAAACAAGTCAAGCCTTCCTTCTTGACTGTCCCGTGTTTAGGAGGTCAAGACTTAAACACTTGGGAGCGTATACCCTCGGACATCCCACCGCTGTGAAAATTAATCGCCTGGGCAAATTTGTATTGACTACACTTTGGCTTCCCTTCATATCTTCTATTCATTGTCGAATAAATGTATTGGCTACTAAGTGTTTCATTAATTGAATGGTTCGAACAAAGGAATTGTTCTTTTCTATGGGTTCACAAAGAATTACATATTGTATTCAACGTGCGATCTTTGATCAGCCAATCTAACTTAACCTAACCTTACCAAAGGAGAAAAGGGTATGATTTCAAATTGATATTTTGTATTGGAAGAAATTAAGGTCAAAAATTCCATCAAAAGTCTTGGATAAGTCTCTTGTGATATAATAACAATGATTTTGCTGCAGTCATTATTTCTTCACAATAAAACATTACAATGTATAATTCAATTAACCAATTGGCATTTAATACTTGTTTTTTTGTAATTTACGCAATTAGTGAACTTTACAACTCAAAATGGTAGCAACTAAATTGGTCGTAATTCAATAACGCCACCCAAAGCACATGAATATGTATTAAGTGTGGTAAGATCTCGCACAGCGGAATATTCCAAAAGGTAAACGAAGTTAATTGCACATTCTAGCACTAATTGGTGAGGCAAGTAAGCGCATAAGAGCACTCACATAACCGCTATTATAAGCCAAATCAACGATGTACTAGTGTATGATTAACTGTGTGCTTGTGTGTGTACGAAGGGAATTGCCCGCATATTAACTAAATTTGCTAACTAATATGTATTTCTGCAAGCTTACGATGATTTTGTCGTGCAAATTATTTGAGAATTTGTTGGAAAATTGCTTAGCAATTTGATGCCAGCTGCTGTTGTTGTTGTTGTTCTCGAGTGCGGCGTGCGAAACCAGAAATCAATTTGTACATGATATAATCTTTCGGAAAAATAATTGTCCAAACAAGCAGCAACAACAACAATAAACAATAGCTTACCGAAGCAGACAAGTGTTTGTGGTTAATAATGCAACAGCAACAACGGCACTGTTGGTCGACGGTGTGTGTAAGACGTCATTACAACAAAAAACATGCAATTAAACGATTAAGTAATTCTCGAATTTTCTATATGATTATAGTATGTTGTAAAACAAACATTAGGTGTTAATGCATAATTGGCGGGCGGCCGAAGTTGCATGCTGTGAGTGACGTCTGAGGTGTGGCTAAGTAGCGGTTCGCTAGGCGTAACAGATGTTCAGCTTGTCATACGCGCTTAGCTTAATTAAAGCTGCTTATGTGTTAGTTAAATAAAAAAAGTGCAAATTGAAAAAAAAAACTAGAAAAAAACATAACTTCGGCTGCACCGACGCTACATAGCCTTTACGAGTGGTTTTTTATAATATAAAAGGTTAGGTTGATTTACAAACTGCTTCACCAACTCAATATAACCTGTTTAGGGCATAAAAATTAAAAGTGCTTACACTATCACTTCGTTACAAAAACTATTGTTGTTTGCATGTATGTATGTACGCCTTTATGTTGCTGCTAAGTTCGTTTATACTGTGGTTAGCATAGTTTTACCTTTTGTCACGCCAAATCACCAGTTTAAGTAAATAAAACAAATATTTTTCGCACATTCACCAAACCCAAATCGAGTTGCAAGCTTCGTTTTTTGCATTTGCCGTTCGCAGTTCATCGTTTTGGTTTCTTACAGCTTTTGCGGTGTTATTTTCCATGTTGACAAATATGAACAAAGCATCGGCCCATAACAGGTCGTTAAGAATTGTGGCACAATAGGCAAACAGTGTGTAATAAAAAAAAGTTACTACATAAAATGTGAAAAGGTTTCGGTAGAAGTTAAAGTTGACGCGGTAGTGTTTAAAACTTATAGAAGAATATGTAGAACGACAGGCAGAATAGGCTACAAGAAATATTTTCTCTTGAATCAATGTCCGTCTGACCGTGCAAGCTGTAACTTGAGTAAAAATGAAGATATCTTCATGAAACTTGGTACACATGTTCTTTGGTGAAAACGTAAGGCATAAATGGGCGTAATCGAATCACCGCCACGCCCACAAAACGTTATTAACCGAAAACGTATAAAGCCTCTAACTAAGCAGTAAATTAAGATACTGAACTAGCAAAGGTCACTTGTAGGCTAAAATAGATTGAATCGGGTCAACTTTCCCGAGCCCCTATATACCTAATATAAAGATTTTCGAACTTCTGGGTGATTTTACACCGCATATATCAGCCAATATGTTAGTTATCTCAATGAAAATTATAGAGCGTGTTTTACTCATAACGGTGTATCTTTGTGCCTGAAATAGATAAAATTGGGTGAAAACTTGACCTAGCCCCTATATAACTAATATCATAATTTTGGAATATTAGGCTGACCTTACTTCATATGATTGATGATTGTATGTGAGGTACATTAATGAAACTCAGGGAACATTGTTTTGATATGTGGTAAGTTAATAGAATGTGTTACTTGTAAAAATTGGTAAAATCGGGTCAATACTACCCCCATCTCCGATTTCCCGAAGTAATTTCTGGAACTTTGATTCCTGCAAGTTGCAAGAGTATAAAATGTTCGACCGAACTTCGCCCTTCCCTACTTGTTTTTTTAATATTTTTGAAATGTCAATAAAAGTCATAAACAAATGGATGGCAAAAATGTTTATCATTTTGTTTATAGTTATTAGCTTGAAAAAAGCCTAAAATTTAGGCATCTAGATATTCTGATATCCGCTTCAAAAATCAAAGAATTCTTCCTAGTGTGGTTGAAAATTCTCCTATATTCTTTAATAATAACAGATCTTATGATTCTATCTTAAATGAAAGAAATCACAAAAAGTTAAAAATATGTGATGATTTTAATAAGAATACTGAGCTCTTACTACCTCATAGCGCAATTCCCTACTTGTTGAAATTTAACCGTTTCATAAGTTTTCTAATAACTGATCCCATCTCAATCCATATTTCACTTTTTCTATAAATTGTTGCAAAACGTGTTAATAATATCTCCCAGCCCTCATATTAGGTAAATAGTCTTCTTAAATCTGAATACTAGAATCACATCCATAAATATTTTAAGTTCTTCACTATGGAACTTAAAGCTTGACATTAGATAGTCTTCATTCCTAATTATTTTTCAAAATTTTTCAACGGAACTATGATCGTTGGAAGGAAGAATATCCAAAAAAAAGTACGAGAGGACGAGGTACCAGACTTACTATATGTCGTTCCTGCTCGGATGCTACTTTTTCTATAATTCCAAATATGAACCAATTTAATATGCATAATGAACTATTATGACTTTACTTAGTTTACCAAAGTGTCATGCTTATTTTTGTTGTTTTCTGATAAAAATCTAAAATATAAATGTTAGCTGATCAAATATCTTGGAAAACTGTATACGAGTTATATAGCACAATCTCATTATGGGTTCCGAACTCTTCACGGTGAGCATTTATGTAAATAAGACAGTGGCGAAAATATTTATAGGCATCATAAAATTAACTCCGAACTACTGCCGCCGTACTCTAAACATAATCCTAATATATTCAGTAGCGAGACTTTTAAGACAGAAGGATAGAAAAAAATGTCCAGCCCATTTATTTCTGAAGATACTACCAAAAATGCCTAATTTTAAGCTCTACTGAGATTTAATAACTAAAATATGAACTATTTAAAACTGGTATTTTATTAATTAGTTGAGAAAAAATGGCGATACATTACGAATTAGAAGTATGTTAAGATTTTTTATATTTTTTTCTACATGTTGGTCTAAGCTCTTTTGTTCAAGATAGTTTTGATAGTGTTTAAACACTTGTTTATATAATATTTCATCACTTCTACACTATGTGAAGCTTTTTTGTTTACTCTTTAGCAAAACCCGTGAAACTATTATTTTTTAATAAATATTTTGTCTTCTTTTGCACTTCAAACTTAATAATTTGCGCGGCATCATCGTTCAAGCAGCAGCCAAATTGACGTGATGGCCAGATACCACTTCTCATAACCTTCCAAAGAACGTTAAGTAATGCCGGTTATATTGCTTTTATCGGTGTTGTTGTGTGTTTGTGCCTATACTTTTGCGGTTGCATCGAAGCCTTATAACATTTATTTATTTATGAACTGGTATCTGGTATTTCAAGTGTTTGTTTACATTTTGTTTTATGGTGTTAACCATCATTTTATGCGTCCATTATACGTTATTTATTGTTGCATTTGTTTTTGTACATAAAAATAGCAAAAATTTTTAAAATACGTTCCACTTGCGCTAGATTTTCAGTACTTTGCTTAAAATTTACGGCGCATGCTTCGCGTTCATGTGATGAATGGCTGATTGCGTTCGGCTACAATGCTGCCAGCGATTGCGAACGAGCGCGACGCCAAAAAAGTCAATATTAGCATAAAACATTTTATTAGTTGTTTAAGCGCTTACCGCTTTTGTTTTCGTCATTTGCCTAATTTAATCGGTAAATTTGTTGTGACTACTCGTTTTTTTGCCAAATTAATTTCTTTCTATTTTTACCTTTTTTCAGTCGCGATTTCCGCCTTTGTATGCACAAAATGAGGTTTTTGGAAAAAAAGTTGAATATAAAATTAGTAGAAATTAAAGATCAAAACAAAATCGTGGCGCTTAAAAGTAAGTGTTCATCTAAGCGCAAAATCGGTCAGACCAAATTAATTTCAATTATTTAATTAATGCAGTAAACTAGAAATAAATTATTCGAAATTGACAATTATAGAATTTATATTGTTATTTGACAAGTTTGACATTTCTACGAGTATGCTAAACATTTCTACAAAGCTATTAGCTGCAAAAATTTGAGCCGGTGCGTTATCATGAGAGAAGAGAACTACAGGGTTTGCCACCGTGACGGAGCGCTTGAACCTGCGCAAGCTGTGCGCGAAGATGGTCCCAAAAGTGCTCACTGACGATCAGAAATTGCGGCGAGTGGAATTGTGCCAAGAAAATTTGAACATGTGATGTGTGAAACCAATTTTTGATAAACGTAATCACAGGTGACGAGTCTGGAATCTTTGAGTATGATCCCGAGGCAATCTTCAGAAGGGAAACGAACAGCATGTGCACCTCGGCTCTCAAGGTTATTCCGGAGAATGCGTTCCGTGATGCCTTCAATGCTTGGAAATCGCGCTGGTAGCGCTGCATCGACGGTTCAATAAATTGTTTTAAATCGGCGCTGTCCTATTACTTTTCGGACAAATCCTGTGTGTTTGCCATAGTTCTGCGAAGTGAGTTTAAGACCACATCTGGTAAAGACGGTGAGTGCGATTCCAGTTTTAAGGTTTCAGCGGGGACGTTATCATGGGAGAAGTAATCTATTTTCTTCGTATGATGGAACCGTTCCCCTCTGGAGTTTTCGTCTTTAAACAGCAGGTTCGAAGGTTAAAATCTACTGTTATTATTGTTCGTTGGTCTCTGATGTATAACAGTGGATTCACATTTCATCGGCGGTCATGAATTTCTTTTGGAAAAACCAAACTCTATAAGTCACTCATTATCCGAGTCCTGCAATATGGTGCTGAGGACAACAGTTGATGAGTCGACGTTGCGAGTTTTCGAGATAAAAGTTCTGCGGAAGATTTATGGTCTCTTACGCATTGCCAACAGCGAATGCCACAGTTGATGGAACGATGAGATATGCGACGAGATTGATACAGTTCACCGAGATATGCTGGCTTGTTCATGTAGTCCGAATGGATGAAAATACCGTGATGCTTGGAATATTCGACGCAGCACCCGCCGAGGGAAGCAAAAGGAAGACCTCCACTCCGTTAGATAGATCAGGTGGAGAAGGACTTGGCTTCACTTGGTATCTCGAATTGGCGCCAAATTGCGAAAAGAAGAAATGACTGGTGCGCTGTTGTTAACTCGGCTATAACCTCTTAGCGGTGTCTACGGCAATAAAGAAGAAGTATGATAACAATCTATAACTAGACTGCAAAATCGGGTTCGCTGTCGAATGTACCCAAATTCTTAATTAGTGTAACTCTGGATTATCGGCTATTAGTTCATTAATCTATACTAATATTATAAAGAGGAAAGATTTGTACCTATTTGTGTATGTTTGTATGTTTGTAATGAATAGGCTCAAAAAGTAATAGGCCAATTTAAAAAATTCTTTCACCAATAGAATACTACATTCTTCCAATTCGACATAGGCTACATTTCATTTTGAAAAACATTAGGGATCCTTGGTAAAATTTGAACAATGTAACCAAAGGAGTAGAAAAATGAGTCTTAAAATGTCTTTCGTCAAATGTGCTGCCGAAATTATTAGTGATAGAATAAAATAATGTACAACAATATTGAAGAACATCATAATTTCTACAAAAAACTCCGCGGTAGCATATGTCCATCTATTGTAGTTATGTCACTACAACAACTTTTTTCATTTTAAACATTAATGAAAATGCTAACCAAATTCAAACCATGCTATTTATGTGTTTATATTAATCCTTATGCAAATAAATTATTTTATGGCCAAGACCATTTAACTACCTATAAAATAGTTTTTAAAATGGACTTTCCATTCAAAAGATATTACGAATTAAAAAATTCAAAAAGTAAACAAAACCGCCATAGCGCCGTGGCCGCTGTTTACGATGTATTCTGAAAAGCGCGCCGGGCCAGGGAATGTAAAGTATAGAGAAGGTGCAAATTGAATTCTGTATGATGTTCGATTTGGCGGCTAACAGAGCCGATAGAATCAAAGTATGGAATTCGACGTTGTCGCTGCTGTTTAGCAGAATTGAGCAAAAATATATGTAAAACGACTGAATTCATTATTTATTACTGTTATTTTAATTTTTTGATTATTATTATTATTATTTTTATTTTTTAATTTTTCATAATTAGTATTTTTATTTTATTTTTATTTTTTTTTTGTAATTATTACTTTTACTTATAATATTTTTATACGCTAATTTTTAAAGAATATTATTATTATTATTATTAAACATATTTATTTAATAATTTATTATTTACTTATATGTAAAACGACTGAATTCATTATTAATTACTGTTATTTTAATTTTTTGATTATTATTATTTTCATTTTTTAATTCTTCAAAGTGAATATACAATTCATCTATCAATAATACACAGAATGTCACTTGAACTCGCTGCTAATGTGAGAAGATGTTAAAAACCTGAATTGTATTTAAATTTTTTGGTTATTTTTAGCATGAACAATGAGGCTCAAGCATTTCCTCGGTATTAAAAACATAAAACTTTCGGTCAAAATTACCTTACATAATTGACACAAGGTTAAGGATAGAAGTGTACCTACTTTGTTTATAACTAAGTTAAACTTGTTAAGCAAGTTAACATAAAGTGATAGTCAATAACTTAATTTGCCCTATTAAAACGGAAAACTTTCAAACTCATTCATTATTCACATACATACACATATTAAAATTGGTCTAACGGCGGTAAATTATTGATTATATACTATATACATTCATACATAAATAAAAAAAAATTGTTACGCATTATTTAAATAGAAAGTTTTATTTTTATTTATTCATAACAATTATATATTTATATATATATGTAGGTTAGCAAGCTATAACAAATCGAATGCAATTATCTTTAAAAAATCTAACTTTATTTACACTTTTCTAAATGATTTATTAAAAGTAATGCCTTAAAAAAACATTTATTTATTTCTTCCTCGAAACGTGTTAGTTACCACTTATAAACTTTTTGGTTAGCAATTTTATTGCTCACGAAACACATAAAATTGCTACAACTTCGGAATTTTAAAATTCCCAAATCTGTGCCTGGAATCCCCGTCGCTACGTTCAGCGCTTATTCAAATAGTTCCGACTGGTTTCTGCTTTAATGGAATCAACGAGGTTATTGTGCGACAGAGTTCCGGTAATATTTAATATTGGTCTCTTGCTATATAAAGCATTTCTGTTTTGCATGTCAATTATTTTATAGTATTTTTGCCTATTCTATTAATATTTTTAAGCGCCTTAAATATGCAGGACGTGTTAAAGTTATTACTGCCGCGTTCGATTCGCAATTTCTCTGCTTGGTGCGTTTGTGCGACGCGCTTCTCTGGAAACAATTGCATAGTTGCGACGCTCTCCTGGTAAAAAATTTTGCAAAGAGTTGGCGAGTTGAATTTGATATATGAGTGTTTGAAAAAACTTCACTTGAGTCATCAGTATTATCGTTAATGGCCCAAATTCATCAAAAATGATAACGCAAAATTTGTTGTCAAACAAAAAGTAAGATTAAAATAACATTTTTTTTATGGAAGAGGTATCTGGTTGACATTAGTCGAAAGTAAAAGCTGCTTGCCATGGAAAGAAGAAATTTCCACCAAAAAATTGTCCTTTATTTGAAACAGTCTAGTTGGCTTAGTGGTATATTGTAGAAACAGGCCTTTTAGATAGATCTAGAACCGGGTACTTTCGAGGCTCTTATATTCCAGAAAATGGTCGATATTCCAAAGTCTTATTGCATTACAAACCACATAATGACTCGGCATGTGGAATACATTTCTACTTGTTTGTCTTGTAAAATACACAACCTCAAAGGCATTCCCGGAAGCAAACCCATTTCAACCTTATTAAAGGGCATATAAATTTAGTGTGAGAACAACTTTAACATTCTCGTGCTATATAGTATATTATGTATAGATAAAATATTTGATACAAGATATTTCGTATATTTTCTGAAAATATATTTTTCTATAAAAGCTCAAATCAATTAACCTTGAATATAAAGGTTGATCCATTTTCAAGTTACCTACTTAAAAAAATAAGCACAGAAATTTCAAATTGAATCGGGAATGTTTATTATCATTCGAAAGAACATACTATGGCATTTATTTTTTGAAAATTATCTCTTTCAAATGTTGATCTCAGATACAACGGATGGACTGGCGAATGACAGGCGTGATGTTTTGCTCCAAGGCCTGAATAGAAGCGGGATTGTCCACATAGATTTTAGATTATACATATCTTTACAGTAAAAAGTTTACCGGTGTGATGTCAAACTCGGTGGCCAATCGACCGGTCCAAAACGTGAAATTATCTGCTCATGAAGTGTTATCTCAATAAATCCCTTTTTTGATAAGATGTGTTGAATTGGCGGCGTTTTGTTGAAACCAAATGTCGCCGAGATCACGAGCTCCAATTTCAGGCATCAAATAGTCGGTTATCATGGCGCGATAATGGTCGGCATTGACAATAACGTTTTCAATGGCATAAATTTTTGAAGAAATATAGACCGATGGAATACCGCCCACAAATCACGCCAAACCGTTGTTTTCTTTTAGATACTCATTGAACCCGAAATGGTCTTCATCTTTGAACAAAATTTGGCTCGAAACATCGGATCTTCCTGGAGATTTTCAAGAGTCCATAGAGCGAAGCGATGTCGCTTGGGAATGTCGAGTGGCTTCAGTACTTGCACAAGCTGTATTTTGTAAGCTTTCAATTTAAGATCTCGACTTAAGATACGCCAAGTCGTTCCATACGTCAGTCCGAGTTGCTACGAACACCGCCGAATCGACTCTCAACTGTCTTCTTGTACACTCTCTCTCAGCTACGGCTGCTTTATTTTCTTCACTGCGTGCTGGATGTGATCTATTCGCTCGAATATTATCCAATAATGAATGCTAGGTCTCAAGTTGAGTAATGGTGTTGCGAATAGTGCGCTCATTATGTCGATTATGTTGACCATAAGTTGAGAAAATGGCAGAAACACATTCTTTACAGTACGTGAGTTTCTGCAACAAAGTTGAAGGACTTTTAAACGATGTTCAGACATACGGCTTTCCACGATGAAATGCATAATCATACATGACAGCTTAACATGACTCACGTGTGATCTGTCAAAAAACAGCCTTTGAAAAAAGTACCCCTACTGAGATCACCCGTTAGCATGCCTTACAGGTGGTTTTTATCTTCCCAAAATTAAAATGTACAAAAATTTCCCCCTTGAAGCTTATGTTTTCGGTAAACAAGCACCCTTATCAATCTGTTATTTAATGATGTGCACAAAACAATAGTTCATCACGCGCAATAAAGTCATCGCTGTCAATTCTAGATAATTGAAATTTCAATCATTTATTACTAGAACTGCAATAACAGTAATTAATTATCGATAAAATCAAACTGATTGAAATCTATTTCGTGTGAATATCATTTAAGTAGTTGCTAATTGTGAATGCATGCAAGTGTGGTGGTAAATAGCATCATAGTTTGGTTTTTGCAACAACACAAGTTTTAAGAACTTTTTAATTTACAACAAAATCAGTGCCACAATGTAGGTGCTTTCACCGCAATCATATTTAATTTCATAAATATTTATAATTCATAATTCTCAGTTGGATATACATATGTATGTAGTATATTAATAATTTTAAATATTAATTTTGTAAATCTGTATACAAATTGTAGTTATATAGAGCAAAAAGCATGGCATGACAGATTAATAATGGAATTTACAACAACCATAATAGCGACAGTGGTGAAAAGCCTCGAAATTGAAGCACAAATAATTAGGCAGTGGAGTACTGTGCAATTATATTGCGCAAAAAAATTTTATATCATATAAATGGAGCGAAAAGTCGGGCATTTACATGCTTTTATTAAATTGACAGCAGAGCGAAGTGAAACGAAGCTACAGAACGACCGTTAATTATCATATTTTGACTTTTCCAATCTGTATTTGTGCAAATAATAATTTAACGCATACATGCGCAATAAATCGCATGCAAAGTTCGCCATTCGTACGATAAATAAAATGCGAAACATTTAACCATTGTTTGTACAGACTGATGATAATTCGAGCGCTTGACGATTTTGCTGCGTATATTGCTCTTATTGTTTTGCAGGTAAATTTCATTTGGGATCATTACTCTCGACAGCAAATTATTTGGAATAATTGCTTGGAAGTTAAGTTTTTCCAAAATATGTATATTTTCATATAAAGAACAAACAAAAACATTATAATGAAATCAACCAATTATAAGATATTTTAAATGAAAAAAAAACTTTACTTAATTTTTTTTGAAATTTTTCTGCGCAATTAATGCACATAAAATAAATGTAAATATATATTATCAATATATGTAAGTATATTATAAACTTTATATTATTTATTAAGGAGTTAATAGTCATAAAAATTAGTTATATAAATGCATACCCCCTTTATGGTATATTCAATAATTTCTTTGTTTTTCTACTACTGCTACTAGCAGGAATCTTTCGTTATATTTTGATGGGTAATGGGGGTTGTGCAAACACCGACTTCGTGACCACACTTTTCAACTGGGAAAGAAAGTTCAAAGTGAACGTAGAAAAATATGATTGGCGTAAAGATATGTTAGCTGGGCCCAACACATTAAATATTGGTAGTCGAAAAAGTCTTTTCGTATTTATTTATAAATAAATATTTAATAATGAGTAAATAAATAAGCAAACCATTTTGGTTGACCACTGTTTGCCATTTTTCCGCTAAAGATATTATTCCATCAGTGTAAGTCGAAATTTTGAAATTCCCATAACGGAAGCGAGCAACCATTGTTGTGTTACACGAACTGATATAGCATCGAATCCGTAAACTTCACAAATTTCACTGATGGCTTGCGGGGCACTCTTCTTTTTTTATACAAAAATTTCCAAATATTAGCGAATTTCTTCATATTTTTCACTAATTTTTGAACAGCTGTAACTTTTTTTTAACATCCCTGAATTTTTTTTTTTTTTTTGGTTAAACGAAGCTTCAGATCTCACCTTACCTACATGGTATGACACAATGCGATTGATAGCACTATACTCGTAGATATACTGTATCTGTTAACAAAATATGAAAGGACTTTTTCGACTACCCAATATTTAGATGGATAACTAGAGGACTTAGTTGGAGTCGAAGATATTCTGTATAGAATTAGGCATAAGACAACCTTTTAAGTTGTCGGACCACTTAGTATATTTCAAGTTCAGGTGTTGGCTATTTCGAAAGCCGCGGAGCTGGCCTCTATTGCGACTGCAGGAAATTCCAGAGTCAACATCTAGATAGACAGTCAAGCAGCAATCAAGGCCGTAAACTCGTATCGCAAATGGGCCAGAAGTATCTTGGGAAGCAGGGCAACTGTGGAAAGTGTTGCCAAAAGAGAGGAACTTCACCTCTACTAGGTGACAGGTCAAAAAGGCATCGAGGGTAATGAAATAGTGGACAAGATTACCAAGAATGGTGTAGGGCTAATACTCGAAAACGTGGTCAACATTGGGAAACCCATGCATTGCTTATACGACGATCTAGATAGAAGCATAGTGAAGAAAATCAAAATCCGATGAAATGAGCTACCTGGGTGCAAAACTGCAAAAGTCATGAGCAAAACGGTGGATCGAAAGTACGCGAAATTCTTAATGACACTCGATAGAAAAGACTGTAGGAATGTGATGGGAATACTAACTGGTCACTGTCTGGTGGCGACATACGGAAAAAGAAGCTGAGAGATCGGAAGACTGCAGGAAATTCCTAGGGCAGGGAACTATTGGAACAATGGAGCATCTCTTGTGCACTTATCCTGCATTGTCAAAACTACGATGTACGGGTGGCCCGCTTAGTATAATGCACTGGAGGAGGTATCGACTGTGAGGCCACAAAGTCCTAAAGCATGACTACACCTCTTGGACTTAGCTAGTGAACTCTATTAGGTGTCGCAAAAGACCAAATTGGTCTATGTGTGGCTTCTTGCTTTACCAGATTAACCTAAGTTAATAAGTAGAATCTCATCGAATGACAATGGCAGGACTTAGAGTACATTTATACCATGCCTAAAAAGCTGCTCAGTTTAGTAAAGATGTTGAATGATTTCGTATAGTATATTAGGCTTGTTCATAAACATATGAACACATTTTTAAGACGTCCTTAGATTAGTAAATCTCAATTTATCAAAGCGAGCTTACTAGTCAATTATATTAAAGAATGGATTTTTTTTGAATTTATTTTTTATACCTCGTGTAGAGTATAGTAACATTGCCACTAAATTTGTAACACCCAGACGAAAGCATCGGAGACCTTTAAAGTACATATATAATTGATCTGCGTGACCAGAAGAGTAGATTTAGTCATGTCCGTCTGTGTGTCTGTGTATACGCGAATTATGATTTGAAAATTTGCATATGTCTTTTACTTCTCAAAAATGTACTCCTTTGTCGGAACCTCCGACATCGCACCACCATGATAGGATGTAGCCGTCATACAGACTGATCGGTCGATACCAAGTTCTTGTATATACAACTTTTGTATTTTACGAGATATCTGAACGAAATTTAGCAAGAATATTTTTGCCCAAGATAATGCTACAATCTCTGACTGAATTATTTTTATCGGCCGTACAATTTGACTGATCACAATCACGTTTTTGTATGGAAACCCCTTGTATTTTACGAGATATTTTCAAAAAATATGACATGAAGTGTTGTTTAAGATAATGAAAAAATCTCCGAGAAGATGCTTTAGATCGGACAACTAAAGTATATAGCTGTCATACAAATTGATTGCTCATCAAGATAACGATCTTTTTACCCCCTTGCTTTAAATAATGCACTTGTGAAGAACCTTATAGAGTCTCCGAAGGTTACTTAAATTTAATAAGTCCCATTTTTGAAGAGAGTATTATAGAATGAGATGGCATGATGAATGTAAAAAACATATGCATGTTCTTTTCTTCTCATTTTTTAGGAACTACCCTAATAAATGAAGGTTTGAAGCTCCACCAATTCCACTTTATACTAACTTCTTTTTGAATTCTGTGCAAATGTCAACGCTTACGCTCGAGAATTTTGCTTAAAAAAATACGGTGGCACCTAGACGGTTCTATTCGCGTCCATACATATGTGGCTGCGTGAGGAAAACTTTACTAAACATTTTTACAACTGCAAACTAGACAATAAGATGCATGACCGGAGAGCAGCTGATCCGTCAGTGGGTCGTAAGTACGACGCTTAAAACAATGGCCAACAAAGCGCGCAATGCAGAAGATCAACCAACAACAATCAGATAGCAAACAGCAGTTAAGTCTATAAATAACAAATGCAACAAGGCAATAAAATCATAACTGCTATGTATATGTACTATAAGAATTAAAAGATTTAATGCGGCGACAAACAATTGAAAGCCTTCGACGCCAAGTAAAGTGCAGCTTTGACGCTTAAATGCATTCTTGTTTTTTTCTTTTTGTTGTTTTTGGTTATGGGTTTGTTTGTGACTTTTCAGTTTTATTTATTCTTTTGGTTAGTAAGTCTACTTGGTGTGCGGCGCACATGGCAGCGCGGCGCAGTCACTCACCTACAATGAGCGGCGGAAAGACGAGCCAAACCGACGAGCAGACAGACAATCGGTGTTTTGGGCAATCAGTCACTTAGTCGGTAGGCACTTACTGCTATATGGAAGTGGGTATATATGCAGTAATATATATGTTATATCTAGGTATTGCTAAAAGTGCATATAAGTATGTATTAAGAAGCGCTTCTTCGGTTTCTTTACTCTCTGAAAAATTTGTGTTTATTTATTTTTTTTTCGTTTTTTTTCTGCGCAGCACTTCGTTTACCTAGCCGGCCACGACAAAGGCGTTGACATATTAACATGCAGACATATTTACCGCTTTGTGGGCACACGCTAGTATGTATGTATGTAACACTGAAATACACGTAAATTTTGTTGCTTTTTTGTTTGAGCGCTAGACAACAATGTGATTACAAGTACACATACATATATATGCAATACATATATGTAATGCATATATAAGTATGTATGTATGTATGTTGCGCTTGCGTTGCCGCTGCTGTAAGTGTAGCTGCGCCATCGCTGCTGTCACCGTTGCCGTTGAACTTGGTTTAGCTTTGGCTTCGTTGGGCTTGATTCGCCTCATAGCGTCGAGACGCGACGCGAAGCGACTTGGCATGTGTGCGCGCGCGACTTCATCAACTCGAAACGCAAAATTCAAATTTCAGTCGCTGCGCTCAAGTCGCCGCCGCTGGTTCGTTACTTTCGAAATTCGCTGCCGAATGTGAAGAAGTACAGTGAGATTGAATTGGCAAAAAGTTGAGAAAGAAAACAAAAGTAATTTCGAAAAAAAGTTGGCAAAATCAACATTAATAAACAGACGAGAGCTGTTGAAATAGTGTGGTGAGCGCGCCAACGACAAATTTCTAAAATATCCAAATAAGCGTAAAGACGCAAAGCATGCGTATACTAAGTGGCAAAGTAACTGTAGTAAATGAAAGCAATCAACGTAAAGGCGAATAAATTGTCTGCGAATTGAAGGTGAAACAACTAGAAATTGTTTTTGAGCTCTTTCGTTGCATGCGCAGTTGCACTGGGTGCAGCTGGTGTATGTAGCAGAAATATTCAAAAATTATTTACGTGTATAATCAATTAGAAAATAATATTGAATTTCTCGCATATTTGCTAATTATGTGAGAAATGTGAAAAGTGTTGCGTATTTGCGCGGAAATTAACATTTGCGACTTGAAAATGGTATGCGCCTGCGTATAAGTGCTCTCCTGTCGCTTGGTGGGACACGGGAGCGTATGAGTGTTGTAGAACTTTTTGATTTGGCATGCTATTCCGGGTTATAGTGGATTCTAAGCAGTTTTGAAAAATACAAAAAAATATATTTTAAACTTATGAAATTAATAAATTCGAAATTAAAATTTTTATAAAAATAAGGATTAACATAAAAAT
The DNA here is from genome assembly GCA_037783105.1 of Bactrocera zonata. Taxonomy (NCBI): domain Eukaryota; kingdom Metazoa; phylum Arthropoda; class Insecta; order Diptera; family Tephritidae; genus Bactrocera; species Bactrocera zonata. The sequence goes on along the minus strand of JBAWJQ010004425.1, from coordinate 723,141 downwards.
AAAAAAATATCACCCTTATTTTAAAACTGAATTAACTATTTGACAATGGAGAAATTAATTACTTGATAATAAAAAAATTAAAGATATAAATAAATTTTAAATAAAATAAATTATTTGATAATGAAAAAATTAAAGTTAAAGAAATTAAATAATTTTTTTACAACCAAAAAATTAAAGATAAAAAAATTGAAATTAATTAATTTTTTGGTAATGAATGAAATAAATTAATATTTAAATTTAATTAAATTTTTGATAATGAAAAAAATAAGGTTAAAAAATTTTAAATACAAAAAAATATATATATATATAAAATATTATTTGAGCAAAATATACAAAAAGTTATAACTAATATATAAAACATGTAATAAAATTAAATATGAAGAGATACGTTTAAAGTTTGCTTAGAACGATAAGTTAATATAAGTTTAACTTTGATGGATTTCTTGTCATAAAAAAAGAGATATTTTCGGAAAAAGATAGTAATTTATTGAGTTAAAAAACATAAAATTGATTTGTATGTGAAAATGTTGCTAAAGTATTAGTAATTGAAATTAAAATAATTATAATTAAATAAAAAATTTAAAATTAATTTTTTAAAATTTCAAAAATAAGTGGAAAAGTAAATAATTTAGAAAATAAAATATTCTATAAAATTTAAATTAACAACTTAAAAATTAAAAAAAAAATTAAAAGAAAATAAAATAAAAGTTAACAATGTAAAAATTACAAAAAAATCAAAAACTCAAATTAAAATAAAAAATGCATAACATACATAATAATGCAAAAAAATTAATGATTGAAAAATTTTGTCTTCAAAATATTGTAAAAAGTTAGAAAAAAATATTATAATAAAGAAATTATTATGAATTTAAATAATTATTAGTAAATAAATAATTAAAAAAAATTATTAAGAAGATTTGATAAAAAATTGGTATAATAAAAAAAATGTATGTGGGTAATATTGTTTTAGGTCTTTTTAATAAAAATTTAATTTAAATAATTTAACACGTCAAATTTAATAATTGAAATAATTAAAAAACTAATAATAAGTAATTAATAGAAGTATATGTTGATAGAAAATATATTTTATATATCATAGTCCTTAAATTAAAAATTATTTGATAAAAAAATATAAATAAAAAAAATTTAAAAATTTAATGAAATGAATAAATGTGTAAATTTACATAAAATAATCTAAAACCTCTGAAAATGTACAAAATTATTTAAAGACTTTGCATATTATAAAATTAAATATTTTTATTCATATACATATATAAAATAAAATAATAAATTAAAATATGAATGACAGTAAAATATAATTAAACTGAAATTTAAAAAATTAAAAAAAAAATATAAAAAATTAAATAAATATTAAAATTGTAATAATATTTAAAATAAATATATTTAATGTAATAATATTTACTTTTTTAAACTAGGAGTATATTAAAAAAATTGTAATTCACCGTTTTTTTAACGTTTTATAAACTTTTTTTTTACTTTATATCTTATATACTTTAAAAAATAAATAAATGAAAAAAACCTAAAGAAATACACAAAATGATTTTCCCACAATAATTTCTAAAAATTTTACAATTAAAAAAAGTGAAAAGAAAATCAAAAATAAAATATTTCCTAAACCATCTTGTTTTACAGAAACATGTTACAATAAACACAACAACAAAAACAAACAACCGCTTTAAAAATAACAGCCTACTTCGACTATGACCCGGCGAAACAAAAACAACAACAAATTCTGAAAATCACAATTAATTGCGGTAAATTTACAACAATAAAAAGCAATAAACTTTTATTCGCCGCTTAAGGAAAATTATCATACAAACATTTGCATTTACAGTTACAATTAAACACCGCTAATTACATAAGAGTACTCTAAGCCCGCGCAATTATTTCATTTCGAGTGCAAACATTTTGTTTGAAGTTTTTCGCCAGCGTTGCCGTATTCGCGAATTGTGTGAATTTCCTGCAGTCCACCATAAAAGGTAATCCGTTTTTTATTAGCACACAATTTTAACATTTTTACCTATTTGAAATGCCACCAGCAATTAGCTGAAAATAAACTAAATCATTCGCTCCGCTACTACAACAACAAAGCCTCATTCTAAATACAACAATTTATTTTATATCGTTGCATTTTTTGTTATTGCTCGTACGCTTATTTGATGTGCGCTTGGAAATTTGAAATTCTATTGTGCTATAATAAAATCTTTAATCGGATTTTATTTGCTAGTTGGTGTGTGTATCGTTTCTTTTTTTTTTTTGCTTTTTGCCTTTTCCTCCTTTTTTCTTTTAGCTCAAGCTTTATATGTTGTGCGTTGTTGTTGTTGCTAATGCTGTGAGCGGGCATAGTAAAGCGCTTAGTTGCAGCAGCAGCATTGTGTTTGGTTTTTATTGCTGTTGTTGTTATTGTTGCCTACTTAAAAATAATTTGCGCTAATTCAACAATACTCTTGCATGTTGCTGTGTATGTATGCATGTGTGAGTGTATGTATATATGTGTTTGTAAGTGCGTAGTATAGGGAGATTGCATAAAAATTGGTTTGTTGTGGTCTCGTTGAGAAGGAAACTAAACGAAAAACTGCAAATAGCTTAGAGCAAAGCCACCTGTTGTAGTTTTTTTTTATTTATTTGTGGGTATTGAAATATGATGCTGGCGGGAGTGAGTGTTAATTGAGTAAAATTTTTGAAAGCGAAAATTCTTTATAAAAATAAAAAAGGAAGCATAAAAAAATGATTGAAATCATATTCATTGCGTTTTTGGCATTAAATTCGGTCACAATCGTGGCTCGATGCGATGGTGCATTTTCATCGTGTAAAATCCATAAATTGTACTCCCACAATTCCTTACATTTCGACGCAAACGAAAAATGAAATAGAACTCCTTATTGACCGTTTGTGCCTTCAGAACAAATTCATGATGCACCAAACCACGAATGTCGAAAAAGATCAATGAGCATTGCCTTGAATTTGAGCGGAGTTTGGCGTGTTTTTTTTTTCTTTGTTTGGTTTCGGCTCGCTTTTTCCCTCCATTCCGATGATTGTTAACTAGTTTGCATGTACCATGTCTCGTCGGCAGTTATAATGCTCTCCATGAATGTGGGATTAAAATTTGCAAGATCAAGCTTGTCCAAAGAGACCTGTTTGCGGTACTCTTTTTGAAAAAATTCATCTTTAACGGGTTGAGTCGAGCAAGGACGCGTTTAATACCAAATATATCCAAAAATCATTTCTTGCTTGACGATTTTCAAACACCATATCCTTCACTTTTTTTATATTTTCAGTAGTAAAAGTCGCAATACACAACTGACTTCTTTCGACTTAAGTAGTTGCTGTAAACAAACTGATTGCCAGATCGCGCTCATATTTGGCATGTTAACAGAACAGTCCCTGCCAACTTGCAAAATACATGATTTTTAAATCATTGAGCCGGGAAATAACAATTTCCTGGAATTTTTTCCTCTAAAGCCCACAAAACGAAATGTGTTTTTCGGTAGTTGGAAACAAGATGTGAATTTTTCTATTTGATAATAAAAAAATAGTAAACCGTTAGGCGGTGATTTAAAATTAAGAGCTCATACTTGGAGCGGTTTTCTTAGAGGTGTCTATTAACCAATTTTTGGTCTTTTGAATCCAATTTAATGTCATTACATATGTTTAACATACATATGTCAGAAAGTCAATATAGTAATATATCGACATAAGCCATCGTTTTTGCCAATAAAGCGAATTTTCAACATTTTCTATTTCCAAATCGATTGTTACAATAAAGCAACAAGATAAGAAAATGTCTTTTTTTTAATTAAGAACGTGTTATTCAACAGTTTTGCAACTTTCAGCGTTACATATGCAATCGTGAGTTGTGAAAAATAACAAAAGTCATTGCACTTGCGCTATGCATACATAAGTACGAGTATAAACATGTACACACATGCACCTTTTATCACTCGTGGCAATAGCATATAAAAAGTGTAAAGAAATACAAAAAAAATAAAACAAAGAAATAAAAGAAGAAAAAACAAAAAAATCAAAGAGCTGCAATTTTCAAGTTTGATGCCTAAAAGCTAACCTTTAACGGCTCATAACTCACTAATTGTTTATGATTTTCCATAAACGATCGCATGTGGCATGTAAACGCCAGCATGCTCGCTGCACGTTGCACACAAAATATACACACAAGCACACAAACGCAGCCATTAAACATGCGCGGTTGGCTGTTAAAGCCTAAAAAATTGCTTTTTTGTTATTTTTAGATTTAACCGTGAAGGATAGTTTTTGGTTAAACGGTGTAATCATGCGTCTATATGGTATATGCATATGTGTGATTAGTGTGTGTATTATATACAAATATATAATATATATACACATATATATGAATGTAAAAACGAGTAGCGTTGCATATGATTACTTGTAGCTGTTTGACTGCATTGATGTTTGTGTTTTTGGGGTGCTAAAAAGTTCAAGGCAATAAATCTGCTATAAAAAGTCGGTAAATAAAAAAAGTTAATGTGGTGAAGTCGTGTGTACGATATTAAATTAACAAATATTTCCACATATATATACGTATATACGAATATATAAATATTAGGATGTGTCATTCTGAGGCAACCTTTTTTTTCTACTGATAAACAGGCTAAAAACTTTCGAAAATGTGGAAAAAACTCACTTAAAAGATGAGTTCTTAATATTAATATTAAGATGAGCCTGTTTAAAATTTTCTATTTTCCATTTGCCTCAGAATGACACACCCTAATAAATATATTTACTTGTAAATATAATATATAATAGCTGCCTTCAATTTGCCAGACCTTGAAGTGTAACGGGTCGAACAAACAACTTGTATAATCGCCATAGACTGGTATAATGGATTGGAGATTTAATAGCAACAATATTTTACTGACTTAAAGAGTTACCATCATACTCTTACTTCCTTTTTTTGATTATTACCTTCAAAGGGATGTTTTTTTTGGCTACCCAGAGGATACTTGGTCTAAGACCGGAAGTCGTAGCTACTTGACGCATATGTAAAAGAATCGTTTCTGGCCACTCCCAAGTGAATGGGGCTCAGAGAACCTTAATCACCTGGTCGAACTTTTACACATGACTATTTCCTGCTCACATATACGAGTAAACTATTATTTGTAAAAAGTGGAGAGCTCAAACGTAGCGAGCAGTATAATGACGTATCGAAGACGGCTAATATTATGTAATACCACAATATACTTAATTGATCGAAACCATGAAGTGGTGCTAATTCGTAGTTAATTTCGCAAGCTGTTAGTTTGTTGAAAAATTCGTTGTTCGAGCTTTTGATTTTATTTATATTCGATTTTATAGAAAGTTGTTGCTTAAGCTTGCTTTAAGTTAGCTTCAATTCATTGATAGCACTTATTTTCATTAGCTGCTATAAAGACTTTAATAAGTAAGTACACTGAAATCTTTCCCTTTATTTTCACAAAAACTAGCCCATATTAGTGATTAAGTTTAATAACTGCCGTATTTACTTAAGATTTTTTGTTGTTCTATATTATTGGCTTCGATTCAAGCAAGCGCCAAAGGTTTCCAGGAAACTTGCTATTTACTAGATCACTACGAATACCCTGTGACCGTTTTATATTCCTATATAATAGTTGGATCACTCTGTCGCATAGGCCATTCGTGGCGTCTTTTTCCTTCTCTGCTCACATACCGACGAGGGATGTATTTCTGAGGAGAAGTCGCTGGAGAACAGGCGAATTGAGATTTTTCACGGATAGCCGAAGGTAAGAGGGAAGGTTGGAGCAGGTGTTTTAGCTAAGCAGCTCTCCGCCAATTTTAGCTTTATGCTACCGCATCAGTAGTGTTTTTCATACAGATGTGATTGCTTACAAGGTGGCATTAACCGTGCGATCAAAGCTAGCTGTGTCCATCTCACTGGAAATAGCATCAAGTTACTTTATCATCAGACTTTTTTGAGTGCCTGATTACAGCTGAATCGCTAGCAACTGGAAAGTTGATGAGCTAGCCAGAGTGGATACCCTTGTTTCCCTCATTACGGGATGGGAGCGAGTTGGATCTCTCGCACTTTAGCACTGAACCAATGCACCTCGCGCAGGTTTAGCTTGCGCTGGTCTCTTTTCGGCGAGAGTAGAACGCTGGAGATCTACTGAACTAATTGCCTTAAGAAAACTTAATCTTGCCGCAATCGTAGGAGTTTTTACTGGACACTGTTCAAAGGTATCGGTTAAGTTAAAAAATTTTTCGGAGTTGTCAAAGTTGTATGAAAGAGAGTGAGGTGGCACTTTCACGTCCTTTGTCCAGCCTTTCAGGCTGAAACGTCTCGGCAGTCTTACTTTCGGCAAACCAAAAGACATAGCCGAAACTGGCATTTGTCGCCTCAACAAATTTGAGGGAGCCTTAAAACGCTTCGTCGATTTTTAATGGTTTTATGATCCAGTTCTTGGATACCCTAACTGATCAGTTCAAGTGAGATCCCTGTTACGATCGACTCTTAATCTAAACTGACCTAAAGATTATACAGTTCTTAGCCAGGTGAAAGTCCGTGTTTCTTTCGATTACGTAGACTGTCGAGGTCTGAGTCATCTCCTTGAGAATACTCTCTTCTTCTCATGATCGTAATTTCAATAATCTTTCTCAGGCATGACTAGGTGCTGAAAACGGAAATGAACCGATTAAGTAACAGTACTTTTTGCTTAATTATGCAAATCGCTCGTACCTGCTCATTGATTAGTCATCGGCGAGTCGGCGAAAATGTCATCTTCCGGTTAAGCTTAACTAAATTAATTGCGAAACGCAAAGTACAACTAATGAACGCCAATTCTAAATATAAACATTGTAGCACTTTTGTAGCGAAATTAACTAAGTCAGAACAAAAATTAGTTCCATTATCGAGCGCATGTATTGTTCAAACGCTCCGTGACATAGCGGAATTTATTGCACGCGCCAGCTGTTGCGCTTTTTTTCTGAGTGAAGCATTTGCGTATTTAGTATTGTCCTTAAATTTCGCCGCCTCTAGAATTGTTTATGTACAAACACACAAGCTTTTATTTCAATCATTTTTAATGACTACCCGCTGAAATTTTTGTTCGCTTCTTTTTTACAGAAATTATCGCTTTTTGCACATTACAACAACTTTAGTTCCTTCTCTCGGGTTGTTATAAAGTACATAGCATTTATTTCAAGCATTCGAGCGATGCTTATTATTCAACTGCGATTCTATTATTACAAATTTAGATGTGCTCTTATATATGCGTGTGTGATTGTGTATGTATCGGTGCGAATGTCTATGATGTGTGTATGTATATGTATGGTTTTGTAGATATCCCGGTTAGTTAGTCTTTGTTGGAGATTTTTAATTTACGAACTGCACTTAGTGGCAATTAATTTGGTGACGAAAATGCCATAATTGATCAAGCGACAAAACGCGCTTTAACTGTAGCAAGTGTGTATACCTAATTGTGTGTGCGAGAGTGTGTGTGGATGTTGGCATTTATATAAAGTTTTTCTAAGAGTGTGAGTAATTGGAAGTGATTAAAGCTTTTTATGTAAGTTTTTTAATTAATAATTTTTTTTTATTTTACTGAAGACCCTCTGGAGGTATGAAAGATTAAACGAAAAAGTGTTTCATGTTTCAAGAACTATAGTTATAATTAGTTTTAGATAACATGTTCTAGCTGAACAAATTTGATTTTAAAATATGTTATGAGGCATAAGGTTCATTAGAATCCTTAAAGGAATATCAATTCTGCAAGTTTTCTTAGATATCTCCAGACCTCAGATTATAATTTATGAATGAAGTCTTACTTTGTCAAGCTTCGGTGCATCCTTATTATGGTAATAGTTACATAATTCTGTAGTTTTAATGTCATATCCGTAAACTGAAGTCCCATCGTCAGTGCTGCCACGTTGGAATGTAGCAGCCATAGCAGCTTTAGAAAAAATCTCTTTCGCGTCTTTTACTGGGCTTCATTATTTTCATTATTTTTGAATGAGACACTGATTCGAATAGTTACCTGAACCGGTGCGTTTGAAATTTTTTATATAAAAAAAAAAATCATAAAAAATATTGCCTACATTTTGGCGCCATAGCATAATGCTATTATTCTTCTAATCATTATGAAGTAATTTACTTCGAGGCCTATGTTTGTGGTCTTAAAAAAAATAATATAAATTAATAATGCTTACGCGATTATAGCCGAGTCAACAACAACACGCCAGTCGTTCTTCCTTTTCGCTGTTAGGCGCCAATTTGGGAGTCCAAGTGCAGCCAAGTTCTTTTTCCCTTGGTCCTTCTGACGGAGTGGAGATCTTTCTCTACTTCCTCCGGTGGGTACTGCGTCGAATACTCTCACAGCTGGAGTGTTTTTATTCCTTCGGACGACATAATTTAGCCAGCGTAGCCGCTGTATTTTAGTTCGCTGAACTATGGCAATGGCGTCGTATGTTTCGTACAGTTCATCGTTCCAACGACTGCGGTATTCGCGGATTCCACTGCGAAAAATACCATAACCAAAACCTTTCCCTTGAGAACTCGTAACGCCGACTCATCAGATGTTGTGATCGTCCATGCCTCTGCAACACATAGAAGGACGGGGATGATGAGTGGCTTGTGGAATTTCCTATTCAGTTCGAGGCAGTACCTGTTGGCAAGAGTTATTTTGCGTTGGATTTCGAGGCTAACGTTGTTGTTGGTGTTAATACTAGTTCAAAGATAGACGCAGATTGTGGGGTCTCCTTTTTTGTGAAGAGCACACTTAAATTCCAATCGTCGGATATGCTTTCGTCAGACCATATTCTACAAAGAAGCTGATACATGCTCCTTATCAGTTCGTCGCCGTTGTATTTGAATAGGTCGGCCGGCAATCCATCGGTCCCCGCCACTTTATTGTTCTTCAGTCGGGTAATTGCTTTTCGAGCTTCTTCTTGGTCGGTCAATGGAATGTCCGCACCACCGAGATCGATTTTGGAATCGTGTTCACCATCTCCTAGTGTTATGCTTTCACTGCTATTCAGCAGGCTGAAGAAGGGATCTCTCCATAATTTTAGTACGCTCTGGGCGATTTTATCAACAAAAACAGCAGGTAAAAGTTTAAAGACACAGTTTCAAAATATCTGTAATAGTTTTATAAGACAAAGTAGTGCGAGTAGAAAGCATTTTCAAAATAGTGAAATGGAATGGCGTAAGTTAAAAAAGAGATCAGAGACAGTAGACTGTCTAAGACGGAATATTTACAATTTTTCTTTTTTTAATTAACATGCTTTTGCTTCACTAACCGTGCATATTGACACTGCCTCACAGTTTGAGTGTCGCATTATGAATTTTCATTTCTACAAATTTTACACGACTCTTATTTCAACAGCTTACGATTTACTTATCAGGAATGTAAATTCAACGTGCTAATATTTACTATAAATTCGACCAGACTTATAAACAAAGAAATGGTTGTTTCGTTGTTGTTGTTGTTGCACGAGTACATCGTGTGCTGACAATTAAACGTTTATTGAACTAACATAGAGACACGAATGGATGCGCACTTTCTGAACACGCGCACCTAAATACAAGTATGTAGACACTAAAGTATGTGTGTATGTATGTGTGGGTGATCTAAAACTATAAATTTAGTACCTATGCGTGCAAAAGATAACAGTCACCAATGGTTTTGTGAGAAAAATTGATTAAATGCAATATTCATTAATTTGAGTTATGCGTTTTATGTAAATTTTGCGCATAAAAATTAGATGAACTAGATTAAATGCATAAATGTTATTTGAATATTTAATTTTGAACATTTTTTCTGATGTGTATCTTATCTTGATATAATTTCTGTTATTAAATAATTAATTTTATTAATTTTGATTTATTGTATTTTTTCATAATTTTTTTTTTATTTTAAATTGTTTTGATTTTGTTTTCATTTGCTATTAGCATAAATAGTAAATATTGCAGTTGTTATTAATATTTTGAAATAATAATTTTTCTTTTATTTATTTTGTGTGAATCGCAGTTGTTGGGTTTTTCTTGTCAACCCATGATTAGCGTTCAGCTATGCAATTGAGCCAGAGCAATAGTCCGTGAAGAGAAATTATATAATATATGCTACCGAAACTAATTGCTGTATGCACCACTACGAGCATAAGTCTCAAAATATATATACAAACACTAAAACATACACATATACATACATACATATATGAAATTTATTCTAAATATGGCTTGAGCTGTAGATTAGCTTTGATTTTTATGTAATTACTCATCAGTTGCTTTAATTAAGCGTGTGTATATCAAAAAGGTAGCCGTAAAGACGACAAGTGGGCGTATGTCATTAATTAAATACCTAGTATAAGGTACTGCATTCACCTGACCTTGACATTTGAAATACTCGAGCTGACCGAGCAGCTTTGTGGTGTTAGCTCGCACAGTTTATTAGAATGAAACATGAACTTAATTGTGGTTTGTCTTATAATAATGATAGGAAAATATATTATGCTATGGATTAGTAAAATAAAGAGTGTAACATAGCCTAAAAGTAGGCAATCGATATTCTTTTATTATAATTGTTTAAAAAACGCTAACCAGTGCGAAGTTGTGAAAAAAAATCATTTTATATAATCATAAATTATTGTTAAATAGCAAATCGGCCCAAAAGTATACATAAAATATAATTTTTATATATAATCCCCCTAAATGTAGGCAACAAGGAAATATTTGTATTCGTATAAGGCTAACATCCAAGTGCGTTGAGGAAAAAACCTAATCACTTAAGGAGTTACAAGGGTTTCCTCGGGTTAAAAAAACATCATCCCAATAGATGATTGTGTAAGCAGTTATCCTGCCAACGCGAGCTTGCCATTTTTCTTAGCAGTCACCGGAAATGGCATCCCAATGTCTTAGTTTGAAAATTTGTTCACCAACAATTTCAGAATTTCTTTGTTAACAGTGTAAGTTTGTAACAATAAAAATCTTTAATCAAATATTTAATTTTTTTTATGAAAAAAAAATTGTTGAAAAAAGGCCGTTTTTTTACTCGGGAATATGTTCAATTAACATTGAACATGCTTATCACTGATAATTCTGCGACAGTTCAAAACATAAATATGTATGTATACATAATTAATTATACTAGTATGCATTCCAATGTAACACACCAGCATTAAACACATAAATACAAAAACATATTTATTTAGGTTAAGATGTATACATATGATAACATATTAACCTAAGATATACCTTTTGGCAATTGATTAAAAATGCACATTGGCACTTGAAAACAACGTCATGCAGCATAAACAATATAACTATGACGCACTAAGTGAAGTAGTTGATACTACGCGCTAATAACCCTGGATGTGAAGAAGGCGTTCAACTCCGCAAAGTGGGCAAACGTATTAAAAGCTCTATACGAAATACGTGCTCCTCATTATCTGGTCAAATTTGTAATGATAGATTGTTATTCGGGCGAGTGCGCTCAGAGCTACACAATCTCCAGTGGAGTACCGCAACGCTCGGTTTTTGGGCCACTACTATGGAGATTGATGTACAGGTATGACGGAGTGCTAAGAATAGCGCCACCAAAAAAAGTAAAAACAGTCGCATTTGCAGATGACCTCATAGTGGTAGCGGTGGCTAAACATCTGGTTGATCTCCGGGTCAAATATAATGACCGCATAATAGATTTCCATCTGACCTCATATACTCAGTAGCCATGGGTGCTTTAGAAGCTGTGTTGACTTTAGTTTATATTGCCCGACGTGTATAGAGGAAAGCGAAAGTCAAACTTGGAGGTAGTGTACTGCAGTTATGTACAAGTTCTCTGTAAAATAGATAGCTGCCAGCCAAGCAGAAGCTCTAATTATGTCAAGACTAAGGCATTTACAACAGATTAGGCATCAGTTAGTCCGTACAATATAGTATACTTAAATGTCTTCTATTTCTCCATGACACAATACATTGTTCAGTGGTCTCGTGGGAGAGACATGAGATGAAAGTAGGTTAGGTTTAGCGGAATAAAGTCTTACATTCCGGCATTCAAGTAGCGATTCACGTTTAATATTTTCTATTGACTCAAAACGGTTTCTCCGGAGCATTCGTTTAAGATTGGCCCATAATTCTCGCCTATTTTTACGAAAATCTTATTATATCACAGAGTATAACTAGGAAGTTAATACCTCTTTTCTTATCCGATATTAAAATTTTACTAGTTTTGCCAATTTTCTTGAGAAAAAAAACTCCACATGACAAATGTGCTTAGTTCTTCACATATCAGAGCCAGTCTGATGTCATTTTGATACCTTATTTTTTTAATATTTGTTGAAAATACTCTTTGAAGACATATTTTTTAGTAGCAATTGAACCTAACAAGGTTTGTGTATTCTTTCCAGCAAATATGAAAAATTTTGTAATAATCCTTAGCCATTTTAGCTTGATTATATAACTCTGGTACAAAATGATAGTTTTAAGCAAATAGGCGCGGTCTTTGATAACACTTTTGCACCCGAAAATTATTATTAACTCGAAATTTTAGTTCTTGCCGAGAAATTGGATGCCAATTTCTCTGCAATAGAGTTCAAATGTGAGGTAACTTTTACTCATCAGGTCTTCCGCAACATATAACAGAGTTTTAAGCCCACTTTATATTGTTTGTTTTTAAATAAATTCTATGAGAATATGTCAAAGATTCTTTAGAATTTTTGTTATTGTGCTCTGCAAAATTCATATATTTTCCAATATCTTTCACATGTACTGTAAGTCATTCCAACTACATACAGTTTGATACAGCAGCAATGCGTTTAGTAGATCGTGCAATCAGCTGAGCTCAGCTGGGTTACACATACCTGTAATTGCGTTATCTGAAAAGTTGCGTGCTTTTCTCTGATCTTCGCTTTGTAGGCATTAATGAAATACAGAAAAATGCTGAAACAATTTATGAAAAATATATCAACAAAATATTTGCACGCATGGCGGTCACGATTGAATATGCATTTTCACACGAAATAAAATAATTTTATAAGTAAGAGTGTTTGAGTGTAGCACTTTCAAAGCTTTGGCTGACATAATAGATAATGTTATATTAATTTTCTGTGTGTATATATAAGTAAGCATGTGATAAATATATTAATATGTTACATACATACATAAATACATATATTATATATATAAACATATTTGCCTAAGTGGATTATATATCAATGCATTCCAAGCCTGAAATAATAAAACATATACACGTACATATGTCATACATCAGTATATATATTTATGAAAAAAGCGCAACACACTTGCCAGACGTGTTTATATTTACATTTTATACATTATCTACATTTTTCTTTGATACACATTTTAATTTTTTTTTTGTTATTGTAAACTGAGTTAATGTTTACCTATCCGGCGGCTGTTTTGCGAAATTCTCTTCTTTTTTCTTTACACAAGTTTTATTTTCGCTAAAACATCTGTTTAACCGTTGACACAATTGTTTATCGATTTACAAGCGTTATAAATTATAATGACAAGAAAATGTTTGTTGTTTGTTGTTGCCTTTGCTAATAATAGGGGCCGCCACCAACGGATTTCAGAGCACTGCATTAACTGCGTACCAACGGCGCCTAAGAGATAGTTACTGGAGTTGAGGAAAGAGAGAGTTTGCATTGTGTTGCCGAGATTGTGACTTGATTACTTTGATTGAGCCAAACTAGATCTAGTTCTCTACTTCAAGAGCCTGTATTTACTATTGGAACTTTTTAAAATATTGTCCTAAATTTTTAAAATAATTTTAAAGCAATAGGGTCGCAGATATACATAGCTTTGAGAAGTTGTCTACTCGAGGCTAGTCAAACTAAGTGCGTCGTCTTTAAACGCGTTTTTCACGAAACTGTGTTTTTCAAATTGGTTGGTAAGATTTCTCGAGAACTACATACATAACCGATCTTCATGAAATGTTCCACAAGTCTTTGAGATACAATTCTTAAAGACTTGGACAAAGATTTTTTTATTCGATTACAAGTATTTGAAAAAAAAATTTCGCGAAATTTTTACTGAAATTTTAATTTTTCTTTTTCTCAAATGTCTGACAAAAATTCAATTTTCAGTTTTTTTCTTTCGTCCAAATTCTAAGTTAAAACAAGTATATTTTCCCTTTATATGATCCTGAAAGGAGTTATCCTGCCAAGGCAGGCGCATCTTTTTTCCGAGGGGTCATCGGAAATAGCGTCGCAATGGTCCAGTTTAAAATATTTATTTTTTTCCAAAAATATCAGAATTTCTTTGTTAATAGTGTATGTTTGTAACGATAATAAATTCTAATAAAATATATCACTTTTTATATGAGAAAAAATTGTTGAAAAGAGGCTGTTTTTTACTCGAAAACAACCCGTGTTACCCCATAAGTTAACGCTAGCGTCATTTAGCGACTTAAAATCTTTTAAATCCACTACTCACAGATAAAGCAATACTTATTTAGATGAAGATGAGCCACACTGGGCTAAAAATTCCCTGAATAGGGTTAATTAGGTTTATTAAGAAGTTTGTAATACCAGGAAAGAAATATCGACGACCATATAAAGTATATATCATATGTCATGTATGTATATCATGTATATATACGATCAGCGGGACAAGATGAGTCAATTTAGCGATTTCCGTTTCTCCGTTCTATCTATTGTAATAATACATTCAGTTTTTGAGATATCGATCTGAAGTTGTGTTAACGACTTTTTCCCCCCAAGAAGCCGCTTATTTGTCGCAACCACCCTTATAGGAATACTACAGGGTGTATCTGCCATACCAACTGATCACCAAAATGAAATCTTTGTTTGGTAAACTTTTTTATTTAATAAAATGTCCTCACAAAATTTTGAATAGATTATTTTCCGATAGAAGCGCTATAATATCCGAACATATTGGGTAGATCGGATAACTATAGCCTTTCAAAGTGATCCATAAAAATCAGATTTATTTATACCTTTTTATGCTACAAGAAATTCAAATGTGAAGGATATTATAGCTTCGGTGCAACCGGTTTTTTTCTTGTTTTTCATAATCTATTGCCTACCTATTAATACCCAGTAAACATGTATGGTGACACCTAGCGGAGGTTCTTGCTATCTTAAACATTTTTCTAAGTAAAAAAATTAAATTAAATCGCAAAAGAAACAAATAACTCTGAGACTGCGCAAAAATAAGTCCAATCCATTACCTGAAGTTAAATAACAAAATAATACTTCATTCTACTATATTATTAGCATACTGGAATTAGATAAAACCACCTTTAAAAGCCTACTGAATTAAATTTAATTGCCGATAAATTTTTCTGTTTTCAATTTCGTTTTCTAGCCAATAATTGCCCATATTTTCCGTCACCCATAATAGATAACTTAAAGTGTTACGTTTAAATACCTTATTTTACTGCAATACTACTGGAAAGCAAAGCAAAAGTGACAATTCACTCTATTGTAGAATTCTAAAAATTCATCTCTAATGAAATAGAAAGGCAAAGCTCAGCTATCGCCGGTTTATTGCTAACGCTGACAATAAAAATTTACACTAGAAAATAGTCGAGCAATTTGCCAAGAAAATAACAAAAAGAAGCAAAAACAATAATACACACTCTGAGTGATACAAAAGCAAAAAAAATAAAATGAAATAATAAGAAAAAGTAAATAAATTAAATATGGAGAAAAATAAAAATAAGTAAATAAATGAAAGCAAATTCAACGCACAAAGCTTTGCAGACGTTTTAAGTTACAGACGCTGAAATCTATAAGTCTGAGCTGACGCTTAGGTGTTGCCGCCGGCGTCGGCGTCGCCACCGATGACTACGCAAAATAGACAAAAAGCAATTTAAGTGATTTATGTCAACGCCAGATAATAGATGATACGAATATATGGATGCATACACACACACCAACATAAGTAAATAGCGGTGTTTGTATATAAACATATGTAAATAAGCACAAATGTACATGTGTATGTTATATGTGGTCAAGAGTCAAAGTAGTTGTGGGTGTGTTGGGGCATCACCTTAATCTTATTTATCAATTATTCGCGTAGATTTGTTTTGTTAATCGCTGCTACACATGCACACACGTTGAATAAGAGCATTGTCGGTATAGAGATATGTTTCGAGATATATGTTTGAGTATATACATACATATCTACATATATATATAAAATAGAACAGCGCGCTATAATCACTTGTTGCCGGTAACAATGTCAGTCAACAACAATAACAACAGCGCTACGTAAACAACTATTACTAGAAAAGCAATAACAAACAGAACAACAATAGCAATAAGACTATCTAGAAATCATATGGAAAAGAAGATGCGACCGACAATGAAAACACAACAAAGGCGGATCGAATCGGCTAGCAGAAGAAGAGATATTGTTGTTGTTGTTTTCATTTTTATTTTGTTACACATGCACACATACGCAATTTGTAGGCACCTTCCGACTTCTATATTTAATGTAAGCTTGGATAATTACGAGGTAATAAGCTTATTAAGCGGTATATACATATATACTTATAGACATACGAGTATGTGTGTGTGTGTCTTTCACGTCGTCAGAATCCATTCAAAGTACATATCACCTAATCAAATTAGAACTGCACTGACAAAAAAAAAAAAACATTTCACGTCTGTAAAATAAAAAAAACTTAAATCGTCGGTCCGGTTTGCGCGCGCTGTTTAAATGGCTCGGTCCACATTAAATTTTTTCACATGACTTACACACATACATACATATGTATATTAGGGTGACTCAAAAAAAAATTTTTTTTTTCGATTGGTACTCGGAAAAAAAGGTTCCTAGACACCTCTAAGAAAGCCTCTCTTGTTCCTTGGATTTTGTAGGAAATTGAATGCTCTACAAAAATTATTTTTGGGAAATTTTTTTATTTCTTATTAATTTTATAACTCAATGAAAAAAAATTATTATGAATGATGGAACTCATAGTTTTGTAGGAAATTTACTGCTCTATAAAAATGGTCTCATATGATTTTTCGATGATTTTTCGATTAAGTTAAGCGTTTACGAGACATTCATCATCAAACATCAATGCATATTAGGGTGGATTATACAAAAAAATTTTTTTTCGTTTGGTACTCTGAAAAATAGGTTCCTAGACACCTCTAAGAAAGCCTCTGCAAAAACCTATAAGTTTCATTATTCATAATGATTTATTTTCATTGAGTTATAAAATTATTAAGAAATAAAAAATTTTCCCAAAAATAATCAAACTTTAACTATTAATATCTTTTAAACAGTTGGGTTTACGAAAAAATCATAGGAGACCTTTTTTAGGGCATTCAATTTTCTACAAAATCTAAGGAACAAGATATTTTTTCAAGTAGTTGGAAGCGAGATATAAATTTTTCTGATAATAAGAAAAAATAGAAAACTGTATGTAGGAGAACCTTCCCGTTACAATTAAAAACTCATATTTGGAGAGGCTTTCTTAAAGGTGCTTAAAGGAACTTATTTTTCCGAGTACCAATCGAAAAAAAATTTTTGAATCACCCTAATGTACATATATATATAGTATGTAGGTCTTTCCGGCGAGTATTTATAAATGATTTGTCTTAAAACAACTTATTAATTGAAAATTTGTTGTTGTGTTGCTATACAAAAAAATTATTTGAATAAAGTTCAAAGGTTTGTCCAAACTACCCCATAGCTGACAGAGTTCAGACTTTCTAGCTCGTGTCTCTGCTGCAGAATGCGCAAAAGTGTTACGAGCATTAACTAATGTTGCCACATGTTGTCAATGTTTTTAAGCAATTACAACTTTATGTAATTCAAAGGTGAAACACTTAGTTGGATAGGCAAATGAAAAAAGGTTATTAACCTTTGAGCTTTGTGTTGAGTAAGTGCACACGAGGTTTGTACGGAAAGTAACGTTAATTTTGCATTTTCGCTATGTTATCAAGAAGACAGGTATATTTTTTCCCAAGTTCGTGGAACTATGTATAATAATTGCCAAGCATCTGTTTGTCAAAAGGTTTAAAGATCTCCGAATTACATGCGCTTTTGTAAACAACCAAAAGTGAAGCTTTCGATTTTTATAATAAAAATAATTAATATAATGGTTGATTTTATTAAGCAACGAACTTGCACATTTTGTTTTTGTATTTTTTCTGCGGAAAAAATATTATTTTGCCTACCCATTGGAAATGTTGAGGAGGCCTTTGATGATCAAATCATGGCTTGACGCTTAAGTGGTACAAGTGTACGACCACCATCCTCTACCGACGAAGATTCTTCAAAGATTTGTTGCTTGAAAGTCGTCGATTGATAGTGTTGAAATGTCATATGTCTCAGCCTAAAACATTTTAAAGAATGTTTTGTGTTTCAAACGCGTCAAGTCTCCATGGATGCCAAAATCGCTCATATGTACCAAGTCATACTGCTTTGGTTCTTCGCGTCTTTTTTGCCAAAAACTCAACTCATATCATTCCGCAACCATCATATTCACCTGACTGGGCTTCGTGCTCGTTCAGAAAACTCAAAAGATCAATGCGAGGACGCCTTTTTGATAGGATTGAGAAGATATAAACTGAACGAAAGACTACATCAAAAAAAAAAAAACCATTTTTTGAAAAAACCTCTTATATACTTAAAACAAATAAGGTCAATGATTAAGCATATGATTTTTACCTTTTTATGATTTCATTTGACTGACAATATCACCCAGTATATGTATATACTAAAAGACATGATCTGTTTTTGAAGTACGTTTCCGACAAGTACCAAAAACCGAAGCGATTATAAACTTCACAAATAAAAATGTTTCCATACAAGAACTTGATTTGGATCGTTCAGCTTTATGCCATACGAGGTGTGTTCAAAAAGTACCGCGAATCGTAACTGACAGTTTTCTTCGATTGCAGGGGCGAAGCAATCCGCCAGAAACGCCCGGATTTGTGGAAGAACAAAAATTGGCGTTTGCACCACGATAACGCCCCTGCTCACACACATCGTTGCTTGTACGCGACTTTTTGGCCAAAAACAACATACTAATGATGCCGCAGCCACCGTATTCCCCAGATCTGGCCCCCTGTGACTTTTTCTTATTCCCTAAACTGAAGAGGCCCATGAAAGGACGACGTTACGCTTCTCTTGACGAGATAAAGACGGCATCGAAGGAGGAGCTGAAGAAGATAAAAAAAAAAAAATGATTTTTTGAAGTGCTTCTTAGATTGGAAAAACCGTTGGCACAAGTGTATAATATCTCATGAGGATTACTTTGAAGGGGACAAAATAGATATTCATGAATAAATAAATAATTTTTGAAAAAACACAAAATTCGCGATACTTTTTGAACACATTGAGTCATTAGTTTCCGTATATACAAGCAGAAGGACAATGCAAAGGAGACTCAGCTCGTCACGCTGATCACTTACATATACTTATAATAGGGTCTGCCACGATTCCTTCTGGGCCTTTTAAACTTAGTGGTAAATTTTATATTTCTTGTTTAGAGTTCATAAGTTGCATTTTATATTTCGGAATTTTAAGAAATTTTTTATATATGAGCGCTGTTGGTTTTGCTTACAGTAACTTAAAATATTCATCTCGTAACTAAAATATTTTTCATATTTTTTACAACTTTCGACGTGGATTGACTCAGCAGAACACCGATGAACTTAGCTCAGTGGCGGTAGAGCTCCATAAAGAGCCAGTGTTTATCGATGGTATGCTGAATATAATCGAAGTCGTATATCACTTCAAGGCGGATTTCGTGCTCGTGTGTACGAGAGAAAGTTAAAAATTACGATAACAGTGCTTCGAAACACATCTTTGACATGGTGACAGGTGATGAATCGTAAATTTACTCGATCAGTAAATTTGAGTTGTACGCAACCATTTGGTTGCCCATTATCTGTCAAGAAATCAGAAAAATTAACCACCGAAAGCGGATTACCCTTCACCACGGCAATGCTAGCTCTAACCCATCCACTGAATCAATTGCATTTTTGATGCGTCATCCACTGCATAGTCCCGACTTGGCAGCGAATGATCATAATGCCGTTATGTACAGTAGATTAGGATTAAGATATGTATAGTATATGTATAAGACAAACATGTATGTATGTGTTACATAAATGAATTAGGATAAGGAAAATCTATAAATAAATGGGCTCTGGGTAATCAGAGCTGAGTACTATTGGAACAGTGAACCTCGACGTTTATTAATTTAGAGCTACCACCAATCAATACTTATGTCGAATTGTTTTTAGTATAACTTAGGTGAAAATAAATATTTTGACCAGAAAGTAGTGCTATAGATAAGGCTCAAATTGGCAATGCAATAGAAAATTTAAGAATCAAATTGGTATCAATTCCAAAAATAATTTGAAAATTTTGGGGAAGGGGGTTCTTATATTATTTTTACATTAATGCTAATTATTTAAGGCTGATTTCTAGACGTTAATCGCTCATATAAATCTACGAACTAACGAAAATATCATAATTTTTTCTATTCCAGTTTACCCCTATCAAAATGGGTCACAGTGCGACCGACACAACTACCGCCAACCCGGCAGGTACAAATATGGCCATTGCAACTATAACGCCTATCACAGCGAAAAGTGTGGAGGCCAGCGAAAAGCCGCCGCAGAAACCGAAGTTAACTTGGCGTGAGAAACTACAAAAGGTCATCAATAATATCACCGTAGAGCCCATCCTAGCCGCATACATTATGCCCAGTGTGCTGTCGGGTTTGGCGACGCAAAATCTGAATTTAGAAAAGGCGTGCCGCGTCAACATGGACTATGGCGAAGTGGTGTGTGATGCGCTCACACGTAGAGATACCGCCAATTATACGCTGTAAGTAAAATCATTGTAATAATAATTAGCTTTGCAAACCTCTCACAATTACACAATTGCAGCGAGGAGGAGACCGTGCAACAGATGGTCGCACGCATGGCTGCCTGGAAAACTGTGATACAATCGATGTTTCCCTGTCTGCTCATTTTGTTTTGGGGCTCGTGGAGCGATCGGCATCATCGACGAAAACCTTGCATTCTCATACCGATTATTGGCGAATTTCTGGGTACCGTCGGTCTCATACTTTGTGTTTACTTCGAACGTACGCCGATGGAGGTGGCCGCTTTGACGGAAGCCATATTTCCATCGCTAAGTGGTGGTTGGTTTACGATGCTAATGGGTGTCTTCAGTTATATAGCAGATATTACTACGGAAGAGGAGCGTACGCTTCGTATTGGCATATTGAATGTATGCTTCTCGGTGGGCGTACCGATCGGTATGGCGTTCAGTGGATTGCTGTTGAAGTGAGTAAATAATTTAAGTTATATAATACGAACAGAGACTTAGATATGTATATGGTTTGGTCCCAAAATTAAAGAAGCCGCACAGACGTTCTACTATCCGGCAGACTTGTGGAGAGAAATTTGAATTGATGAGTTTCATCAGAAACACAGGGGGCTTTAGAGAGGATACAATAGAGTATGACAGGATTTTAGTTCCGATGGTTTCACAATGGCCCTCCTGAAGGTCCTAAAGACTTAGGTGAATCTTCAGAGTTTCACTGTACCTGTCTTAACAAGAAGTTAGAGTTACTTGATTCATATTTGCTGAAACTAACGACAATTACAGCTTCGGCTTCAAGTTTAACTACTTTTTTTCTTTCTTAACATTGCTCACAAAAGCATGCCTTTTCTATAGTAAATTATTAAGTTATCATCTATATATAGGGTGATTTTTTAAGAGCTTGATAACTTTTTTTTTAAAAAAAACGCATAAAATTTGCAAAATCTCATCGGTTCTTTATTTGAAACGTTAGATTGGTTCATGACATTTACTTTTTGAAGATAATTTCATTTAAATGTTGACCGCGGCTGCGTCATAGGTGGTCCATTCGGAAAGTCCAATTTTGGGCAACTTTTTCGAGCATTTCGGCCGGAATAGCCCGAATTTCTTCGGAAATGTTGTCTTCCAAAGCTGGAATAGTTGCTGGCTTATTTCTGTAGACTTTAGACTTGACGTAGCCCCACAAAAAATAGTCTAAAGGCGTTAAATCGCATGATCTTGGTGGCCAACTTACGGGTCCATTTCTTGAGATGAATTGTTGTCCGAAGTTTTCCCTCAAAATGGCCATAGAATCGCGAGCTGTGTGGCATGTAGCGCCATCTTGTTGAAACCACATGTCAACCAAGTTCAGTTCTTCCATTTTTGGCAACAAAAAGTTTGTTAGCATCGAACGATAGCGATCGCCATTCACCGTAACGTTGCGTCCAACAGCATCTTTGAAAAATACGGTCCAATGATTCCACCAGCGTACAAACCACACCAAACAGTGCATTTTTCGGGATGCATGGGCAGTTCTTGAACGGCTTCTGGTTGCTCTTCACCCCAAATGCGGCAATTTTGCTTATTTACGTAGCCATTCAACCAGAAATGAGCCTCATCGCTCATCGGACGTAAAGCGCGAAACACATTTCGAACCGAACACTGATTTTGGTAATAAAATTCAATGATTTGCAAGCGTTGCTCGTTAGCAAGTCTATTCATGATGAAATGTCAAAGCATACTGAGCATCTTTCTCTTTGACACCATGTCTGAAATCCCACGTGATCTGTCAAATACTAATGCATGAAAATCCTAACCTCAAAAAAATCACCCGTTATTCAAAGAAACTTTTTATTTCCAGACAAATTGGTTTCTATGGCGTTTTCTCCATCTCAGCAAGTCTCTATTTGTTCTCGTTCCTATATGGTTTATTCTTCTTGGCTGAACCGCGTGCCAAACCAGAGAAGAGTGTGCCAAAGAGCGAGCGCAAGAGTTTGTTAGCCGATTTCTTTGACAAGGATCACGTCGTGGAGACCTTCCGCGTGGCCTTTAAGCGCGGCGAAAACCAGCGTCGTCAGCGTGTCATAATGCTAATGGTTGTTGTGATGGTTGTGATTGGACCAATGCATGGTGAGACCAATTTTCATGCCTAGTAGCATAAAGTGGTTATTAATTTCTTTCGTTTTTCAAAACCAGGTGAAATGTCTGTGACATATCTTTTTACACGTTACCGCTTTAACTGGAGTGAGGTGGAGTTCAGTGTATTTTCAACCTATGCGATGATCACCGGTCTAGTTGGTACGTATTTTGAGGTTATAATAATGTATATCATTTAAATTTTCCTCACACTTACTCCCGTTTAGGCGTACTTTTCTGTGTCGGCATACTTTCGCACAAGTTGAAGATCGATGATGCGCTGGTCGGCGTTATTTCGAGTATGTCCAAAATTCTATCGGGTTTCGTTTACGCTTTTGCCACCGTGCCCTGGCACATGTATGTAGGTGCGATTGTAGAGATCTTTAACGGTACTGCCTTCATAGCGATGCGTTCGATTGCCACCAAGCTGGTGCGCAAAGATGAATTGGGCAAAGTGAACTCGTTGTTCGGTGTTGCCGAAGCGTTGATGCCTATGGTTTTCGCACCCATGTACACCACTTTGTATGCGGCCACGTTGAAAGTATTACCTGGGGCTTTCTATTTGTTAGGCGGCGCACTTACCGCACCCGCAGTGTTTATTTTCCTGTAAGTCCCCGATTAGCTGTCTAATAACTGTGTTATTTATGAATGTCAAATCTACCCACAGCTGGATGTACAACTTCCAACGCAAACAACAGCGCAAGGCTATTGCACAAGCCGCCGATAGTGAAGCTGGCGCTGGCAAAGCTGATTGTCTGGACGCCAAAGACGCGAATGGTAATATTAATGCGATTGAAGCGATAGCGTTGGCGAGCGAGGCGAAGGGTCAATTAAACGGCATCGTAACGAATGTGATACACGAAAATCTCGAACAGGCCGAGCATGCGGCCGAATGTGTGCAACGGGATACTGAAGCGCGTGCAGCGGTTGTGGCGCAGGCGCAAACGTTAGTCAACGGCATGGAGAATAGGGCGTTCGAAGGTGATGAGGCAGAGTTGCGCCAGCGTCAACAAACGAGAGTGTAACCAATAGGTTCGGGCTGGACTGCATATGAGAGTATTTTTTGCAATGCATATTGTAAGGCGTGGCAGGTGTAGAAAGTTGTGGGGGTATACCCAGTATACACTGGTAGCGTGTGATGTATTATTTTTTTTATTTTGAAAACGTGTAAAGTTATAATTACGTAATTTTAAATAAGTATACATATAAACATATTTTTTTGTTAGTCTTTAAGTAATTTAAGTTGAACACTGTGTATTCTACTATTAATATAAAAGACACTAAGTAGTTTTTGTTTATACAAATTTGTGTAATTTTAATGTAAGGCGCATCTTGGCAGAATGGATCGATCTCTTCTCTTGAAATCCGCTAGTCTACTACTGCGGGCAAAACAGAGTAAGACTTTTAAATTTCTGGTGCCGAAACATTCAGAATGTTGGAAAAGGCCTTCAGTGATAGTTGTTTGTCAGGCACAAGTGGTTTTTATTTGTACAAATTATTCGAACACTTGTTGACGATGAACCACGTTCAGGACGGCCATCAACATCAACATCGATGAGTATTGGATCTATTCTTACGACCTGGAAACTGTTGATAAATCGGCCGAATATCGTGGCAAAGGTGAGTCGAACCGAAAAAACCAAATGTTGACAGTTTTATTGGATTACCGCAGTGTGGTGCACTCCGAATTTCTTCCGACACGCCAAACTATCAAAAAGGAATACTGTTTGAGTGTTATGCGCAAACCCTTAGATCAATATTTCAAAAACTGACTTGTTTGAGTATATACAGGGTATATACAGATAAAGGGACAGACATGTGAACACTGCTGAAACAACTCAGCTCTTCATACAGGTTTGCTATCGTAGTGTATGCTTATCTGGGGATTTTTACCATAGAAGAAAAACTTGAACACCGAGTTTGCTTGAAATTTTGTTTTTTTCAATTAAATCACGGCTACGGAAGCTTTGTTGCATGATTCAGGATCGAGCATATTACAAACACAAGTATTTTAGCGGCACCAAACATTTAGAGAATGTTGTAAAGTCATCAAGAGCTTTTCTCAAGCAAGTCGTTAATTTATCCCTATTAATGATGATAACTTCGATTAAGTTAGAGTAACGAATTTGTCATGTTGGCATCAAGGAGATAGCAGAGCATCTCAACATCTCTTATGAACCGACTCAACACATTGTGGTTAATGTTTTGGGTATGAAGCGTATCAATATTCGACTTGTGCCAAAATAACTGAGTATTCTGGAAAAAAGGACGCTGGGTAGAGATCGGAAAATAGATGCTTGACAGCGTAGCTGAAGACCCTATACCCATCAAATGCACCACTAGTGGGGACGAGAGGTGGTTTTATAAATATGATGTCAAAACTGTTCAAAATTCTAGCGAAAAGCGTTCCAAATATTAGCTGAAGCCGAAAACCAAAAATTTCGTTGCAAGCACTGAAGGCCACCCCAGCAGAGGCTTATAACAAGTTTTTCAATAAGGACCCTACAAAAGTAGAGCGATAGAGACAGCAACCGACATCATATGTTTTGCCGCTCTTTTGACATTTGTCTTCAGTAAGGTTTGCCATTTCATCATGAAAAGTTATACGCTTCAACTTCGAGTTGAAATTATTAAAATTTAAGCCACAGTCAGTGGCTTCAACTTTAAGAGCGGTACGTCAAATTTATGATCGTCAGATCAACAATTGAGCGTCTAGTGGAACAATTTGAATCCACTGTGGTCGTAGTGTCAAGAATATTGTTGCCGCTGGTGAAAAAATCTTGGTCTACATCCTTACAAGATCGAATTGCCGCTAGAGCTGAAGCCGCTTGACCACCAGAATCGTCAAATGTTCGTGAATTGGGCTGCGCAACAATTTGAAAATTATCCAGATTTTCATCGAAAAAACATCTTCAGCAATGAGCTCATTTCATCAATAATGATCAGCAATCAAATATGCTTTATTGGTCAGGCAGCAATCCACACGTACTCAATGAGTCACCATTCTTCTTCTTCTTTACTGGCGTAGGCACCGCTTACGCGATTATAGCCGAGTCAACAACAGCGCGCCAGTCGTTTCTTCTCTTCGCTACTTGGCGCCAATTGGATATTCCAAGCGAAGCCAGGTCCCTCTCCACTTGGTCCTTCCAACGGAGTGGAGGTCTTCCTCTTCCTCTGCTTCCCGCGGCGGGTACTGCGTCGAATACTTTCAGAGCTGGAGTGTTTTCATCCATCCGGACAACATGACCTAGCCAGCGTAGCCGCTGTCTTTTAATTCGCTGAACTATGTCAATGTCGTCGTATATCTCGTACAGCTCATCGTTCCATCGAATGCGATATTCGCCGTGGCCAACGCGCAAAGGACCATAAATCCATTACATAGCGAAAAAATTACGGTTTGGTGGGGTTTATGGATTGGCGGCGTAACTGGGCCGTACTTCTTCCGTGTTGACCAAGACCGACACGATACTATGAATGGGAATCGCTAACGCTCAATGATAACCGAATATTTTTGGCCCGAATTGTATGATATGGTCTTGGACAATATGTGGTTTAAACAGGACGCCGTCACAAGCTACACAGCGAATGTCGCAATCAATTTTGGTGAACGTGTTATCTAACGAAATGATCCAGTCAATTGTCCGCCTCAATCGTGCGATTTGACGCTGTTAGACTATTTCCTGCGGAGCTACGTCAAGTCGATGGTCTGTGCCAACAAGCCAGCGACGATTGATGAACTTCGTATAAATATCGAACGTGAAATTGCAGCAGTACTGCCGATTTATGTTTGAAAATCGTCGAAAATTGGGTTTTAAAAACAGTTTTTTTAGTCAAAATCGGTCATTATAATGGGAATAAGCCATGTGATATTAATAAGTACTCGTGAAGCAGGTTACTTGGACATCCTAAATCCTTCTTCAGGATATCGAATGTTACTTGAAGAATAAGGCAACAACTAATAACTTAACTTCAACTAATAATTCGATAACTTTTAACACTGAAAACCTAAAAATTATTTCTAAATATATACCAAACTTCTGATTGCTTAACTAAACAAGTTTTCACGGAAACTTACAGCCTTTGATGACTATATTGATAAAAGATAATAACTTCATTTTGCGACAACTTAACAACACTCGCAACGTTACCATCATTTTACGGCCAATCGTGCTTGCTAATTGCTTAATTTCGAGCCAAAGCATGCATAAGCAATAAGATTAAAATCACATTTGTTGCACAAATTCACAAAATTCGCCATCAACTGGCGCAAACTGGCGTATAAATGGCATTTCACTTGCAAGCTGCAACGCCGCCCACAGCACGCCGCGCCCGACCACGCCACACCACACAAGCGCATAACCGCAGCGCACATTACTATCAGCGACTTAATGAAAATTGCTCAATTGTTGCATGGCCAAATGCATGAAAACTGGGTGTTTGTGTGGAGCTGTGTGCACATGTGTGTTTGTCGGCGGTCTTATCTAACGGGGGGTATGAAGGTTTGACTCAGCTCCTATTAAACGTTGAGCACCTCTTCGAAGTTGTTGTGTCGCAGCTGCTGCTCTTCTCTAGTATTTACTTAACTTGTTGTTATTATTGCTGTTGTTGTTATTACTGTTGTTGTCATGACTTCGCACTTGTCGATGGCGGGGGCGGTGGGGGTTTGCGGGGATGTATGGCTATCTCTCATAGTAATTTTCTCCAAATCTGCTACGGCCCCCACTAGCCGAGGGCATGTACAGATGTACCATATATATACATATGTGCGTCTGAGCCCCATAGTAACTCAAGCGTTGTACGCTCTCACAGTGCAGCCCACAGTACAGCCCACACTCGACAAATGCATCGATGGCAAACGATTGCAACGGAATCTCTAACTAACGTGAGCCGCCAACTAGCAGCCTTTGGACAAAGCGTATCGCTTGAGGGAGGGGTGATGCAGTGGGGTAGCATAGCCGCGCGCGGTGCTAAAGGAAGTACGGGTGCACAGGTTGAGTGGACATGTTAGGCGCGTAACCTGTATTTAACTTGTCGATTGAGTTGCTCATGTTGCCGATAATTGGCGTTCATGGCAGGCGGTCGCACATTCGCCGGCAAATGTTGTTGTTCGTGTTGCTGTTGCTGCTGGTGTTATTGGCGCTATTTTGGCTGCACTTGATTACCAGTTATCGTGGCAGGCGTACACGGGCCGACAAAGAGGCTAGCCCATACAAACCGTATAAGTATCGTATATGAGCGCCCATGAGTAATAATAATAAAAGCAAGCAGTATTTATATTTTTCTACCTGACTTTACGGCCACAGTTGCGACTGTGCAGTCGATGGACCCCAACACGCGTAGCTGCGGTAGTGGTTGGGAGCTTTTTGTAACGTTTAAATTTTTTTTATTGTTGTCGATTAAAAACGTAAACTGCGTTACGCCTGCAACAACTAAACAACAACAGCAGCAAAGGTGGCACGCGGCACGGGTCGAAAGCAACAACAATAATAACAGCCACTAAAGTAATAAAATGCGGCATCGAAAACGTGCGCCGATACTTTAATTAGTTTTCCTTTTGATATTTGCTCGCTTGCTGCAACATCAAGCATCAAGCTTACGGGCCGGCCGGCCGCTTGACTGCCTGGCGTCAGTGTCGCACAAATATTGACTGACGTGTACAGAGGCTGAAGGAGGCAGCTTTTGCCCGTTGGCGGAGAATTTTAATTGAGATTTCATACGAAAGGTCGAAAATGCATCATTAAGCTTGTCGTAAATTAATTTTGGCTGTAATTTCTTTTAAAAGATTTTCGGTAAGTGATAAAATAGCGGTTATGAGGTGGAGCTGGAAGGTGGCTAACTCATGCTATGGAGTTGCCGTTATCGTGGTGCATGATTGGTGGAATGTAAGTAAGTAAACAAAATATGAAGAAGATGAAAGTATTAAAATATGCGATAAAGAAAATAAGTTATTGGCATAATTTTGGCATTATTGCTGGTAAATGATGAGCGAACTTTAATTAGTTGCATGTGAAAGTGTTCGCGTTGAACTTGGCCCTATTAAAGCAGTTACTGTGAGTTCAATGATTTATAATACAAGTTTATATAATATATTATAAAAAAGTGTATAAATAGAAAAACTTTAATTAGAGAAATTATATTTTCTGCCAAACTAAAAATTTTTATTACAAAAAATTTAATTTTCTAAATTTTAATAATTTATTTATTTTATTATTTTTTTTTTTTAATTTATTTTATTATTAATTTATTCCACACTCTTTATTCTTTTTAATATTTTGCAATTTTTTTTCAGTTGGCAATTTTTTTTAATAATTTTTATTAATAGTTTATTTTTAATATTTTACTACTAATAATGTATGAAATAGTAAAACTTTTTAATTTAAATTTCGCACGAAAATCTATTCGCCGAAATATTTTCTTCTGAGGCCTACAACTTTTGGTTTTTGCATCATGAGAATGCATCATCGCTCACTGCATTGATTCCTTGTGAGTTTGTCGCGCAATCCGAATGACTACCGGCTCTTCAGCAAACTCAAACTACCTGCTACGGGGAAATTGTTTTTAGTCAATTGAAGACAATAAACGTGAATCGCTACGCACATTGAAAGCTTTTCCGGCTATTTAATAACTGTTTCGAGGAAAAAACGTTGACACAAGTGTATTAGAGCCAAGGGATATTAATTTGAGGGGGACGGCATAGATTTTAAAGAATAAATTAAACATTGGAAATTTATAAATTATTTTTTAACTCAGAGTAGTTTACTCCCAAACCTTCAAACGCGAAATTACTTTCATCTGACAACTATTTGTTCCTCGATTAAAAGTTTGATTTATCAATCTTCACCGCAAAACACCTTTGTTTTGATGTCCTTCTGAGTATCGGTATAAAAAAGTTCAAATCAATCAATTTTCTGACTTGCTTATAAGCTCCTTAAAGTTATTCAGTTTCAAAACTTAATGATTTTATTTCCAAGTTAACATTTTTTTGTATATGTATTGTTATGTGTATATAACTTATCAATAATTTCCAACGAAAAAAATATTTTTCTATTTTTTTTTTAATAAGCAATATGAATTTTTTAGTTTACCTTTCAAATTTTTAATATATTTTAGCTTTACTCGGTATTTTAAACAATAGTATTGCTTTCAACGAAAAACTGACTGCTCTTCGGTTAATAAAAGAACAAATTTTTAACAAGATTTTTAAAATTTTTAAGAATACACATTTATTTTAACATTTTATTATACCTTTTTAAAATGTGTCTGTGAAATATGATAACGAGCATTTACTTACTTACCCACAAATACAAAAACACAAACAAACTAATGCAAGGCAACCATTCGACACCGGCACCACTCTCTTTTCTTCACATATTAAAAGGTTTTTAGCACGGTCGGAGCTTAACATTTCACATTATTTAACTAAAAAATATTACTACTTTCGATTTAATAACAAATAATTGTATTTATTCCACAATTTAACAAAAACATTAACATTTGCGTTTATGGCCGCTGCGCAGCCTTTTTACTCGTTGATAGAAAAGCGCAGGCTCTCTTCACTTTGCACAATAAAATACTCAAAACAGCAATCCCACTTATTATTTTACAAAATATTGTAGTAAAATTGTAATAATGTCGTTTAATCCAATAAATGCAAAACTTCAATATTCACTTCTAATTGCTGAGCATCGTGAGTTTACTTGTCGGCGGAGAAGGAATCTGTCAAGAACAAACGGAATTAGCAGATAGTCAAAGACGGATGCAGGGTTGCAGTCGTTTTATAAACTATTTAAATGTGGAAATGAATAGCTATTCAGATTGATAAAAAGACAACTGATTAGAACGGTTTTTTAAATGTTTTTTTTTTTTAAATTAGTTCTGTTTGCAAAAAAAATAAAAAAAAAATAAAAAAAAAAAGTATTTTAATTAATATTAAATAACTTTTTTTTTATTATATATTATAATTAAATTATTATTAGCCGTATTAGATGCTCTGAATTAAAAATATAATTTAGTTTTATTTAATTTGTTTGAATTAAACCAGAGAACGTATAATATAGAGAAGGTTCATGGTGTGCCGATTGTCATCACGTTCCTTTTTTTGGAGGGGTTGAGTTTTCTATTAGTGGATTTCACCACAAAAATATTATTAGCGGATTTCACCAATATTTAACATGAAGGGGTCGAAAATAGCAGAATCGAGCATTTTCAGTATTAAATGAGAAAAATAATGCTAATTTTAATGTTTAGAAATGTACGCTTACAGATTCGCGTATTTACAATGCGCAAACGGCTATGGATATTCTCCATATATTTGATAACAAAGCTATGTATGTATGTACGTACATACATATGTGCAATTTGACCTATTTAATGATAAATTCCATTAAATCTGTTGGAATTTTTAATAAAGTCATATTTCCATTATTATTTACCTAAATAAATATACATACATATGTATGTCCGAGTACATATTGGGCATTAGAGATTTTGATAACATTTTGAAGACCAAGCCGACGCACATATTCGCTTATGGATGTAATTATGTGTACATATAAACAGATTTTTAGAAACCATACCCGAAATGATAATTTTTTTTGATAAAATCCCATTTTGATAAAATCTTAAAAGTCATATGCATATAATTATGTGTACATGTAAACATATTTCAAAAACCGCATAAAGTTCACATATGTATGTAATTTTGTGTTCATGTAAACAAATTTGAAAGAATCATTCGCATTATGTTTGTAAATTTGTCTACACACCAATTTGTGTGTAAATATATACACCCATTGTTTCATACAAAAACTCTGTTGCCACGGACAACAAATTGCCGAACTTCACGTTTTGCTAAAAAGTCAAACATTGTTTTGTTGGTAGAAAATCCAAGCTATGCAGAAAAAAATAAACGAATGGCCGCCGATTGTCACCGCTTTCCTTGCCGCTGTACAGCTCCGCCTACAAACCAGCGTAAATATGTATGTTTGTGCGTGAGCTTACATACATATCGACGCAGCTGCGTCAAAATATTTCAGAATTACAAAATATTTTTTACATTCCTTGACAAATACAGTCAATCCCGGTAATGTGCCACATTCAAAGATACAAATATATGTAGTTCGTTAAAAATATTAATATAATATGGTGCATAAGCGACTGCGGATACTTAAACGAGTGGTACTTAAAACAATAATTTCTAGGTATTTCAAAAAACAAATCGTAAGATGCAGCAAGATATAATATAAGCTGTTAAAAGTGATGAGGGAGGGATTTGATTTTCATTTAAGCGGAGTACTACTTAACCAGGATGGACTGTACACATGAATCAGAGGAATATTGAATATTTTCTTTGAAATATTTCTTGACTTGTAAATCGACAAATAAACTATGTTAGCAATTTTATTCTAGATATATATTTGCGGGGTTGACACTTTTCCCTTCTCATACACTTCAGAAATATATCCAATTTATGATTTTTAGCTTTTGAAATCGTCGCGAAAAGGCGCTTGTAGGCAAGGCATGCTCGGGGAGATGCAATGGCGTCTGCTTTTATGAATGAATCGAATATGCTTTTTGAAAGTACGTTTGAGTTCATGAATGAAAATTTTGTTGTTGTGTAATTTACTATAAATTTTGACGTCGGCAATTTGGCTGCCATATTGGTTTCTGATGCTTTTTCAAACGATTGTTGTTTTTGTAGAACAATATTTGTAATTTTTGCGGGTGACATATCCACTTGTGAACGCATGTAATTATGGATGTTGTGTATGCATTGTTTGTGTGGGAATGTCATACGCACATATTTACATGTGTACTCATATTGTAAGTATGTATGCTGATTTTTGATACTGTTGTTGTTTTTCAAGAAGAATGTTTGTATTTTTTGATTTACATGCGTACGCATATATTATTTGTGGGAGAATGTCATACGCACATACAGACGTGTTCGAAATAATAAGAACAACCAAAGTGAATATCGAAATCATTGAATAAAATTTTCTCAGTAATATTTTATTGAACCTTTTTTTCTTAAAAAATTTATACATATTGTGAGTATTAAAAAAATTGAAAATCTGGTCATCAAATACGCACTAACTTTTTTGTACTGCAAATTTTGTTGCATTGGGTCTTAAACAGCCTGTTCGAAAAAATAAGAACAAAGCATGAAAAATTATAAGAACACACGTTTGTTGTTTTGAAATGCATACAAATGGCCTTACATTTAATATGAAGTTGCTCCCTCACGATTTTTTATTACTTCGGCACATCTGGACTGCATGGGGTCTACAAGGGTGCGGCATCTAGAGAGGGGTATATTTTCCCAAGTATTCTTTGCTGTTCTCCATAATTCTTCCAAATTTTGTGGCTTAGCATCCCTTATTCCCTTTTTTACATCCATCCATAAGTGTTCGATTGAGTTAAGGTCCGGCGACTGCGCCGGCCAATCCATTAATTTCACATTTTTGCTGCGAAACCATTCCTTAGCCCTTTTTGAGGTATGGTTTGGGTCATTATCTTGCTGATAGACCCAACGGCCTTCTGCATAAGGTAAAACCACGTCATCCAAAATATTATTAACTTAGAAAACTGCGTCCATAATGCCGGTGATCTTTACTAGAGGCCCAACACCATTCCACGAAAAACAACCCCACAACATCAACTTGAGACCTCCATGTTTTATAGTTTTCGTTGTGTATTTTGAATTAAATTGCTGTTTAGGAGGACGTCTAACGTACGGTTTTTCTTTACCAGAGTCGAATTGCACAACCTTTGTCTCATCGGTCCATAAAATATTACGCCAAATTGTTTTAGGTTCATTAATAAACCGTTTTGCAAATTCGAGTCTCCGTTTCAAATGTACACTTTTCAGTAAAGGTACTTTTCTAGGACTTCGCGCTTTCAGATTAACGGCGATCAACCGTTTTCTTATTGTGCAAGTCGCTATTGACAATTCTGGTTCATCTTTTATCTGTTTGGAAGTTATAAACGGGCGCCTTTTAACAATTCTTTTGATGAGCTCATCTTGCCTATGGGTAGTTTTTTTGCGTCTTCCTCTCATTTCAGCTTTCAACGACCAATTTTTACAGTTTGTTATCACTCCTAAAAGCTGTCTTATATTGGCAAACGTTTTTCCCTCGGAAAGTAGTTTTTTTATAATCTTAATTATGGAGAGCAGCAAAGAATACTTGGGAAAATATACCCCTCTCTAGATGCCGCACCCTTGTAGACTCCATGCAGTCCAGATGTGCCGAAGTAATAAAAAATCGTGAGGGAGCAACTTCATATTAAATGTAAGGCCATTTGTATGCATTTCAAAACAACAAACGTGTGTTCTTATAATTTTTCATGCTTTGTTCTTATTTTTTCGAACAGGCTGTTTAAGACCCAATGCAACAAAATTTGCAATACAAAAAAGTTAGTGCGTATTTGATGACCAGATTTTCAATTTTTTTAATACTCACAATATGTATAAATTTTTTAAGAAAAAAAGGTTCAATAAAATATTACTGAGAAAATTTTATTCAATGATTTCGATATTCACTTTGGTTGTTCTTATTATTTCGAACACGTCTGTACATGCATACATATGTGTGTACGTAAATATAGAGAAGCGCGCGCTTTTTATATTACTGATAAATGATAATATTTTGATTTGAAATTGATTTGTACTTGCACACATATCTGCAGGATAGATGCGTATGAAAGTTTTAAATGATAAGAGGTGTGATTTACATACATATCTTATTATTGTAATATATTATGTTTTTAGGATATTATGATAACATATCATATATGTATATAGCATTGTATATGCATACATATGAAATGATATTACATTATCAAAGATAAGAAATATTTAAAAAGTAGCCTTTATTTGCACATTATTTACAAATATTGCTTGGAGAATTGCATATCTTAATAATAATGTTATCAATTTTGCATGAATTAACAAAAAATCGCAAAATGATATTCATATCAATTGATATGATAGCATGTAAACGTATAAAAATATAAGCCAAAAAGCCAACAGGCGTCTGTAAAAGCAATGTATATTTCTGAGCATAATTTTCATTGAATTCTCTGCTCTGTTCACTCATTTCTGTTAAATTTTCTCCTGCCGAGCCAAAAGTGGTGAAATCCACTAATAGAAAATTCATGGCTCTTGACAGTTCACACGCTTGTCCGTAGTTGAACCTTCTCTATATTATACGTTCTCTGGCTATACCCATTTGTGAATTTCGAAAACCGGATTTGTTTTGCATATGTGGTACGTCGAATGTACTTATTTATGTATTTTTTGTAATATTTTTCGAAAAACTGAAGAGGTTGCAGAGATTGTTGTGCGTAGTGGTAAGAATTTTTTAACTTAGTTTAATCGATTCCCAAGCCTCGTCTCTGTTTTCAGCAGAGAACGTACAATATAGAGAAGGTTCAACTACGGACAAGCGTGTGAACTGTCAAGAGCCATGAATTTTCTATTAGTGGATTTCACCACTTTTGGCTCGACAGGAGAAAATTTAACAGAAATGAGTGAACAGAGCAGAGAATTCAATGAAAATTATGCTCAGAAATATACATTGCTTTTACAGACGCCTGTTGGCTTTTTGGCTTATATTTTTATACGTTTACATGCTATCATATCAATTGATATGAATATCATTTTGCGAATTTTTGTTAATTCATGCAAAATTGATAACATTATTATTAAGATATGCAATTCTCCAAGCAATATTTGTAAATAATGTGCAAATAAAGGCTACTTTTTAAATATTTCTTATCTTTGATAATGTAATATCATTTCATTTGTATGCATATACAATGCTATATACATATATGATATGTTATCATAATATCCTAAAAACATAATATATTATAATAATAAGATATGTATGTAAATCACACCTCTTATCATTTAAAACTTTCATACGCATCTATCCTGCAGATATGTATGTGTGCAAGAACAAATCAATTTCAAATCAAAATATTATCATTTATCAGTAATATAAAAAGCGCGCGCTTCTCTATATTTACGTACACACATATGTATGCATGTATGTGCGTATGACATTCTCCCACAAATAATATATGCGTACGTATGTAAATCAAAAAATACAAACATTCTTCTTGAAAAACAACAACAGTATCAAAAATCATCATACATACTTACAATATGAGTACACATGTAAATATGTGCGTATGACATTCCCACACAAACAATGCATACACAACATCCATACTTACATGCGTTCACAAGTGGATATGTCACCCGCAAAAATTACAAATATTGTTCTACAAAAACAACAATCGTTTGAAAAAGCATCAGAAACCAATATGGCAGCCAAATTGCCGACGTCAAAATTTATAGTAAATTACACAACAACAAAATTTTCATTCATGAACTCAAACGTACTTTCAAAAAGCATATTCGATTCATTCATAAAAGCAGACGCCATTGCACCTCCCCGAGCATGCCTTGCCTACAAGCGCCTTTTCGCGACGATTTCAAAAGCTAAAAATCATAAATTGGATATATTTCTGAAGTGTATGAGAAGGGAAAAGTGTCAACCCCGCAAATATATATCTAGAATAAAATTGCTAACATAGTTTATTTGTCGATTTCCAAGTCAAGAAATATTTCAAAGAAAATATTCAATATTCCTCTGATTCATGTGTACAGTCCATCCTGGTTAAGTAGTACTCCGCTTAAATGAAAATCAAATCCCTTCCTCATCACTTTTAACAGCTTATATTATATCTTGCTGCATCTTACGATTTGTTTTTTGAAATACCTAGAAATTATTGTTTTAAGTACCACTCGTTTAAGTATCCGCAGTCGCTTATGCACCATATTATATTTATATTTTTAACGAACTACATATATTTGTATCTTTGAATGTGGCACATAACCGGGATTGACTGTATTTGTCAAGGAATGTAAAAAATATTTTGTAATTCTGAAATATTCTGACGCAGCTGCGTCGATATGTATGTAAGCTCACGCACAAACATACATATTTACGCTGGTTTGTAGGCGGAGCTGTACAGCGGCAAGGAAAGCGGTGACAATCGGCGGCCATTCGTTTATTTTTTTTGGTATAGCTTGGATTTTCTACCAACAAAACAATGTTTGACTTTTTAACAAAACGTGAAGTTCGGCAATTTGTTGTCCGTGGCAACGGAGTTTTTGTATGAAACAATGGGTGTATATATTTACACACAAATTGGTGTGTAGACAAATTTACAAACATAATGCGAATGATTCTTTCAAATTTGTTTACATGAACACAAAATTACATACATATGTGAACTTTATGCGGTTTTTGAAATCTGTTTACATGTACACATAATTATATGCATATGACTTTTAAGATTTTATCAAAATGGAATTTTATCAAAAAAAAATTATCATTTCGGGTATGGTTTCTAAAAATCTGTTTATATGTACACATAATTACATCCATAAGCGAATATGTGCGTCGGCTTGGTCTTCAAAATGTTATCAAAATCTCTAATGCCCAATATGTACTCGGACATACATATGTATGTATATTTATTTAGGTAATAATGGAAATATGACTTTATTAAAAATTCCAACAGATTTAATGGAATTTATCATTAAATATGTCAAATTGCACATATGTATGTACGTACATACATACATAGCTTTGTTATCAAATATATGGAGAATATCCATAGCCGTTTGCGCATTGTAAATACGCGAATCTGTAAGCGTACATTTCTAAACATTAAAATTAGCATTATTTTTCTCATTTAATACTGAAAATGCTCAATTCTGCTATTTTCGACCCCTTCATGTTAAATATTGGTGAAATCCGCTAATAATATTTTTGTGGTGAAATCCACTAATAGAAAACTCAACCCCTCCAAAAAAAGGAACGTGATGACAATCGGCACACCATGAACCTTCTCTATATTGTACGTTCTCTGTTTTCAGTGTCGGTGAAGAAAGTTTCTCCGAAATCGCTTTACCAATCTGTTTACAATTTTCACACGATCTTCTAAAATTTGTCATGCATTGATCGAAAGAATAAGATTTTGACAAGATTTTCAATTTAAATTTTTAAACCACAATAAAAATAAAAATTTTAATTAGTCTTTGGATTATTACCTGTATTCATCTGTAGTAATAATAATTTTTTTTTATTTAGGAATTTACGATAATTGCGGACTTAAAAATGTTTTACAGCGCCAGACACCTTTTTTCGGAGGTTAGTAATTACTGAGGCTACCTCAAATTTCAATCCTATTTCATACACATTAATTCATATTTCTGTATGTACAATGTATTTACATACATATATTTCGTTTATAGAGCGTGGGTTGACGTTAATAAACTGCTGTAAAAGAAAACATGTTGCATCGCATATACTATGTACCTAATGTAACCAAAATCAAATTGCGAAAGTTGCATTGCAACCGAATCTGCTTGATTTCATTGCTTATATCTAATTTTGCTATATAATTTCTTCTTATCATCTTTTTATATCTTCTGCTGCTCATTAATCTGTTAGCAACATTTGCTTTTTAGTATTTTCTGTTAAATACAATCCATGCACATGTTAATTAACAGTTTGCATTCTACTCGTTTCTTTTGCACGACGTTATTTTTGTAAATGAGCACCTGGGTAAGAGAGCGAGAGAGTATGCGTTGGTGAGAGTGATACATATGTTGGGAAACATTTACCTATGTTGATTGAAAGATTACGTGTTGTTAGCAACAAATTTAAATGTTGCAATGTAGAACTAACTATATAAAAATAAATAAATAAAACAAAATTATTTAAAAATCACTTTAAATGATATCAACCATTTTTTGAGGATTTTTATATACGAATTTCAATTATTTATTTGACTTAATTGGAAGTGGTAAAAAATTTAAATAATATTAATTTAGTTTAAATATTTTCATGTCACTACATTCTACACTATATACGTAATTTATGTAAATTTACATATAAACATGTGTATATATGTATGTGTGTATTATTCGTATAAAGTTGGTTTTGAAGATTTGTAATTGGTTGGAAAATAATCTTGTTTCACATTTTTAGTAAAAAAAATATTAGAAACTTATCTAAAAACTCCAAATTGCAATTGTTTTTGCTGATTCATACTCATATTTTGCTGTAGTAATTTTTTGAGCGCGAACGGCATATTGTTTTTGTCACTCTCCACTAAATGCGCCTCTTTTTAATCTTTAGCTTTACTGCTATCTTAAATGGTAACTGATAGCCTAATTATGCAATTGCTCTCAAATGAAGATAAATAATTTTGCGACTATGAATTTCTGTACACACTCAATCATAATCAAGCTAATCACAGAATCAAAAAAGTAATAATTTTTCTATCAAACCACTTACGTTACCCATATTTCAAGAGTGCAAAGCGACAAATCCTGCATGAGTTGGGGTAAAGGGATTAAGCGCCAAATGACCAAAATACGCATTCACATACATACATACAAGCATGGGTGCTACACTTACACACGTCGGCTATATTGGCTAGTCGTGTTTGTATTCATGATAAAAGTATACCGTCAACGGCTACTACGTCAAAATCACGCAACTACAACAATTAATTACAATTTATTACAGTCTATTGAACTTGAAAAGACCAACAGAGGAGTGAGTAGAAAAGTATGTGCAGAGCAAAGTAGCCAGCAGCAGTGAGGTTTAAGCAATCGAAGCTGTGCCATAAATTATAACAAAAACTCAGTCGATTGAAAAGCGAAGTGGCCAATTTGCCTGAGCCTGAACCTGAAACTGAGGCTTGTTCAAGGAATAACCAAATAAGTGGGAATATTAATATACTTAAGAACACCACTGCATATATGTATGTGTATATGTATGTAATTAAGTTAATGTGTGTGTGCCTGTGTGACATATTTATTTGCCGAGATGATTGTTGGCTTATTTTTCATTTACAAACTGCCTGCCATTGAAATGAGCCACATCTGTTCAAATTTTCTTATGTTGTTGTTATTTTATTGCGCGGTTGACTGGCGGTCAATAAATGTGCGCAAATACCAGCCAAAAAATTGTCAATACAATAGATTTATAAATAAATCGAGACCAAAGTCAGTGAGCACAAGACCACACACACAAACTTTCAAACAAACAATATTGCCATTCTAAATACGTTTGTAGCTTAGAAAAGCTCATAGCAGCCTCTAGCATCCACAGCCTCTATACCCAAAGAGATTTGTCCATTACAATGGCAGAGTGTTATTGTTGCCACGCAAGCGATAAGCAAAGAAAGCAAGCGTGAAATGACAGGGTAGATAGAGGAAAGGCCAAACTGTTTGTTTGCGTGTGTGGTGTAACGGTAAAAGTTCGAAAGGGGAGTGAAAGTGTTCAACTCGAGCGCTGGAGTAGCAAAAATGGCCAAGTCTAGTGAATTTGCTAGTTAGACTTCAAGGCGGTGGTACGCACTTAAGAAGTGCCCAGTGGGTGGGTGGGCCACCGCATTTTATGGTTTGAATGAAGGGCGCCTTGCAACTAAAGGTTGTTATTATTATTAATGTACGAGTGTTTTTTTGTTGTTTTTAGCAAAAAAAAAGAAAATTGTATCAACATTTGTGACAATTTTCCTTTTTATAGTGCTCAGGAGCTTTTCAAATATACAAATAAATGCCTTCAAGCTATATCTACACACACACATACATCCATATATATAATACTAAAATGCCTTTCAGAGTATTTACATGTTTGTATGTATGTTGTTCTTGCCAACAACCACTTACCAGCGTGTTTATTTCCGTTTCCGCTGCATTCGATTTTCGTTCGCTCACTCATCCAACCACAACGGAAATTTGTTTTCGCTTCATTTTCCTTTCAACTTCGTATTGCTGCTGTTAGTACAAGTAACCTAAGTAAGTACGGTTACAAGTTGATAATAGCGGAATCACTTAGATTTGCTCGCAGCAACCATCTCACTTTTAGGACCCAAGTGGTTTCCGCTTACTATTACCCTTGCGGGTCAGCAGCAATGAATGAAGGATTGTAAGCATTGAAGTGAGCAAAACAAGTGAAATTGTTGGAAGATAGTATTAGTAAGAGTTCGTTATTTAAAATATGTAAATAGTTGCTTTAGAAAAGCAAGCTGATCTGATCTTTGGTAGACGCTCAGAGTTCTAAAGGACACTGGGACATCACAAATTGCCTATTCGAGGTAAAAGCACCTGCCGTTATATTTTTAACCCTAGAGGCTTGATGTAGACAGATATAACTGTTCAAGATCTTTGGAGCCGACCTCGCCAGCGATGATATCGAAGAAGATGGAATCACTTGCTGTATGAGCGTTACGGCGACAACGATATACATAAGTAAAGACTCGACGAATAAATTGGTTTGCATGGAAGATGATGCTTTAGCGAGTAACTGGTTTGATTTGAGACCAATTAATCGACAACGGAAGCAAGGGCGACAACGTATCCAATTGAAGGATCAAGTGCTTAGCGACCTGTCTGTATTTCGTATGAACAACTGGCGTCACGCCTCGTTAAATATAGAGGCAACTGGCGGAGGTTTATGTTCTCGACTCTGACCGACCCAGGGTTGTAGTGAGAAAGAAGATACAGCCGAATAGGCATCTGACACTATCTTCCAGAGCCCCATGCTTCAATCTGATAGAAATAAGTTTCTGCGAAAGCTTTCATTGAGCCAGTGAGGAATTTCGGAAAGAATTGTAAGGATTCTAATGGCTTAAATGCCTTTATATACGGGGAAATGAAATAAACAACATTATTTTGGGAATTTTTTGAAGAGACGTTGTGTTCTTCGATTTTTTTTTTTAAATCACAAGTGAATATAACCCTTAAACTCTATTTTTCGGAAGCTATACGTTACTAAATAACAATTTCTTAGCTCGATATTTAGAAGGAATTTAAAATAGTGAGACATCTTTAGCCAACAAACATCTGTTCAAAGCTAATTTCAACAACTGTGATATTCTGGGCCTCGTTATCACAATTATATACATACATTTCTTGTTACTTCTATACGGCTGACTTAAAATTGCATCCCCTAAAACGTCCTTAAAGGTTTTGCTCTTCGTCAAAGCTCATTTGCATTGAGGTCAATCGGTAGCAGTGCCCGCATTTCCAAATCTGAGCCTTCTACATGCCTCGCTCACTATTTATTTTGTTTTTTTTTTTATTCCGTTTACATCTTTTACTTAGTTCCAACTGTATCCTTCTTGTGACTCCACTTTTACCGTAACTGTAATTTGCACTAAAAATAAATCCTTTTGCCCTTATGTTGCGCCTTCACCAACTCTCTGCCTTTTGCGTAAACCATCGTTTTGTGCTTAATTCCTCCAAGCATTCACTTTGCTTCATTCTCAACGTTTTGTTCTCATCATCTTGCTTTCTCATTTCGAAATATCATCTGACGACTTCTTAGCCCATTAGCCCTCTTTTACCGGTCATTTGGATTTTCTTGCATGTCATCCTTATTACTTTTTGTGTCATAATTCCTTTGATTGTAGTTTGTCTGGGTAGCGTCTATGTGTTTGCCACCAGTTTCCCTTTAAGGCCTGCTCTCACTCCCATATCCATTACTTTCTTTGTTCTTTACCCTCATATTTGCTTTTGCCTTTACAGATTTATTGCTGTAATTTTATTAAACAAACTTCGTTTTTCAACTTACTCTGAATTTTATTCCTACTTCATGTTCTCACAGGTTTATTATCTTGGCTAAGCTTTTACTTTGTATGTATTTTTCCTTTCTTCTTTATTCGTTTCGCTGAAAATGAGTTGTTTTCCTTTTTTATGTATTCAAGTATTAAATAAGGACCTATATATTTTGATATATGATGTACTAAGCTTTTGAGTTTTATTT
Organism: Bactrocera zonata; assembly: GCA_037783105.1. NCBI lineage: Eukaryota > Metazoa > Arthropoda > Insecta > Diptera > Tephritidae > Bactrocera > Bactrocera zonata. The sequence goes on along the minus strand of JBAWJQ010004425.1, from coordinate 680,328 downwards.
ATATTTCAAGCGACATGTGTAGCAAATTGAAGTTAAAAAGTGCTCTTCTAGTTGTTTGAACTTTTGCGTTCTTATTCCTTGATATCGATCGAGATGTGCGGCAAATGTACAAGAGATGCTACATTATTTCCCTGTTTTGACCCAGAGGGTGTTCCAATCATGTTTTTACAGTCAGCAACTCTGTATATTTCCGATCTACCGTTTTCTACATAAATTTAGTAGTTTTGCACAAAGTTAGATCGTTCCGTCGCGTTTTGATTAGTAAAACATTTTTTATGTCATAACCAAAATCGTTCCTAACGCAGGAAACGTTTTTGTCGGTATCAAGAATCGTTTTACGAGGCCGGTATCTGATAGCTCATATTGTCTTGGTAAGATTTAACTTACTCTATTCTAATTTTTCTTAAAGACTTCTGACATGTAACATGTTTCGATCGTGTATCATGAACCGAAATCATTTCAAAAATCAAAATCCATTTAATTTTAAATGAATGAGATTCGAAAACTACCTTCTTATATACTATACATATATACTTTTGTCGTAGAATAAAGTGCTTTAATAGACTTGATAGCTTAGTCGCGCTGAAAAATATCAAATATTCTCATAATAAAAATTTGGTATTTATTCGTTTTTTCTTGTTGCTGTCCTCGGAACTTTGTCAAATAGTGTGTGCATTAGAAATGCCAGTCGTTTAATCATGTCGAAACTTTTTATGCTGCCTTCTGTTCCTTGTTCTTATCCCAGCCCCCTAACTTGACGGCTACTAAGTGTGACAAACAATAACATACAGCGGGCGCACATTTATCTGCAAGTTTACTTCTTTGTTTAAGTATTTGTTTGCATGTGAAATGTGTTTTGTGCCATAATGACCCAAATACTTTTGTCTGCACCTCGATTACCAAGTCCCCTGTGTTCTAAGCCTAATGTCTGCCACTACTTACAATGTCTCTATCATACAAGTATAAACATATGTACATATAAGTAAAGAAGTGTGTAAATGCCACCACCCAGCAGACGCCACCACCCAGTGGACACCACAACAATAACAACAATTGCAATATTGTGTGTGACAACCACAACAAATGAGGTCCAGTCAATGCAATGACCGTCATTAAACAGATAGTCCTTTTTTACAAATTGTCTGTTGGACAATAACGGCAGTGACTTGAACTAACTATGAGCCATAATCGAAATCGCCTTTTCAACGGTACATACAATTTAGTTATACATATGTAGATCTGCGCTTAGATCTCTCTATGAATGTATAGTATGTCTCAATGTTAATTTTTTATTGTAATTGCATTGTTCGTTGTCAACAGACGTTTATACAATAATAACTAAGTGCGAACACTTGAATATGAGCAATTACCCAGCAGTGAAATTAACTAATTGCAAACTAATGTCTAACTAGTGTTAAGTACCACCATTTTTAATAAGCACATAACAGAAATAATAAGGAAAAAATTGTATAATATTAGGTCGTTGAAACTAAATAAATCAATTGATATGGAATTCAGCACTCCTTGAGACTAGTTCATATCCAGTCAGGAATTTTTGCTGTACTTTCGCAATATATTTCGTAAGAATAGAATATTGTTCCTTACCACCAATTAATTGGTACATTGTATATGTTATATACTCTGTGCCCAAAATATAAGGTGACATTGTATTTATTTTGAAAATTCTTTATTTATTCTTCCAAATAAATTTCATTCCCTTCAAAGTAATCCCCTCCCGATGCAATGCACTTATGCCAACGGATTTTCCCATTTTCGAAACACTGGTTGTAGTCACTTTCCGGGATGGCCTTCAGTTCCGTCTTCGCTGCGGCTTGAATCTCCTCTATCGTATAAAAACGGTGTCCCCGGAGCGGTCTTTTGAGCTTGGTGAACAGCCAGAAGTCGCACGGCGCCAGATCAGGTGAATACGGTGGTTGCGGAACGATGTGGGTTGAGTTTTTGGCGAAATGAACACGAATTACGAGGGCTGTATGGGATGGTGCATTATCGTGGTGTAAAAACCAATAATTGTCTTTCCACAATTCCGGCCTTTTTAGGCGGATAGCGTTACGCAAACGACGCATAAAGTTCAAATAATATTCCTTGTTGACTGTTTGACCGGTTGGAAGGAATTCATAATGCACAACACCACGATAATCGATGAAAACAGTCAACATAAGCTTGATTTTTGAGCGACTTTGGCGCGATTTTTTTTGGTCTCAGCTCTCTTTTGGCACGATATACGCTCGATAGATCGGTTGTTTCGGAGTCGTAAGCATAGATCCAAGTCTCATCGCCAGTTATAATGCATTTCATGACACCCTGGTAGTCGGAAAGCATCGTTTCACACACTTCAACGCAACGCCTTTTTTTTCCAAAAAATTCAATGTTTTCGGTACCAGTCGAGATTTGACGCGCTTGAGGCCCAAAACATCCTTCAAAATGGTATTGGCTGAGCCTGCCGATACGCCAACTTCATCAGCAAGGTCTCTAATTATTATTCGACGGTTTTTCAGCACCAAATCTTTGATTTGTTGAACGTGAACTCCGTCGGTTGAGGTTGATGGTCGCCATGGACGCTCTTCGTCTTCGACACGTTCACGGCCTGATTGGAACTCACTATACCACTTGTAAACATTTTTTTTAGACATAGCCTCATCACCAAAGGCTTTCTGCACCATCCTCAATGTATCCGCAGCAGAAAATTGATTCCGTAAACAAAATTTAATGCAAATTCTTTGCTCAACAAATTTCGACAACGCAAAAAACGAAGAACTCACTTTTAGCAGCTAACAAAACGAACGTATCTCAAACACCAATGAATATTTTGACATGAAATTTGACATAAATGTGACTGACAGTACTACCAATCTAAAAAAAAAAAAAATAATTCTCCAAATCCTTCGACGGGCGCAGTTTAAATTCAAATGACCCCTTATTTTTTGGGCACATTATACATATGTATACGTCTTTTCAAATGATATACTTTTTAAATTAGCTTACACATGGACATATGGAAAAGTTCAAGAATTTTGTTGCTGCAGTCACTGCCACTCTCTATCTGTACCATATTTACTCGAAGTCGTCCTTCGACATGTCTTTTTCTTTTCAAGAAGATGGTCTTTTGTCGGGTCGCTGCCATATAAACTGACCTCTGCAAATCAAGTCCTTGTATTTAAAACATTTATATTTTGCAAAATATCTTCACAATCTCCGAATCAATTGCTCGGATCGGCTCATTGTATAGCTCCCTTGCAAACTGACCAATCAAAATCAAGCAAAATATTTTGCAATGCCTTTCTATGCTATAAGAAATGCATCTTTGGAGCTATAATCAATGCAACAAAATTTAACGTTTATTATTTTTTTATCCCAAAAACTAATTGAACGTTTGAAAAGAGGCGAAGTCGGCTTACTTCGCATCGACAATGCAGACAGCTTTAATAAATTACTTACTATAGGTAGATTAGGTTAGATGGCTGATCAAAGATCGCAAGTGGACTGCTATATGCAGTCCTTTGTGAAGCCAATAGGGACTTTTGCGACCAAGCTTCCGCGAAGCCCAGCTATCTAGTGCTAGAAAACAAGAAGATGCGGGAGCACCGAGTTGCTCCCATTCTACCGATAGTAGTTCATTCCTTGCTAGCTCATCAGTTTTACAATTTCCTGCGATTCCGCTGTGACCTGCCATCTATACCAGCCCTATCACAAAGACAGTCAATGCTATTGATAGTGAGGTTAGACATTCCTTGACTAACCCTGAACGCACTGTTCAAGACTGGTTTCGTCGCTCTGTTATCTGAGTGGATGGTAATTTTTCTGGAGGAGGCTTCACTCCGGAGTAGTGAATCTACTTAATGGTAGTAACTTCGGCTTCGAAGACACTGCAACTGTCAGGAAGCCTGAAACTGGAGTTGATAGAGAGCTCCTGGCGTTTACTACGCCTTTTCCCCAAGCTTTGATCCATTTCTAAAGAATTTTCCAAATTATTCACCTGCTGTCTTACATAACACAGATAAGCTAAATCGTTTAGATGAACATAATAAAAGAGAAAAGTTGTAGACCTCAGTGGTTCAGTAGCAGTACAGAGTGTGAACCCTATTACCTTAGAACTAGTGAAAAACTAGTCCTCATGTGGTAGGAGCGAAGCAATATACATAGATATGTATGTATGTATATGGATAGTACACACACAAATTCAAACAAAAGCTTCACATTTAAAGACACTTCATAGGCATTTAATATGTATGTCGCCAGACAATAAAACATATTGTTAAACGTATTGTTGTACATACATATGTACATATGTATAATGTACTCGCATGAAGGGCCTCATTGCCATTGTCGCGCCATTTTCTCCGCTCTTTATCCTTTTGTTTGTTTTGTTTCAACAACAAACAAACAGTTGTCATTGCCCTTTCACTTCATTCCTTTTGGTTTATTTGCCATTTTATGAAATTTCTAAATTAATGATTTTCGTGTAATTGTCAGCGCCTCTTGGACTGCCGTTACGCCCAGTTTAAGTCCTAATGAAGCATTAAAAGTATTGCCTTTTATTTATGCTAATGTGAGTTTTCACACTCTTAACTCTTCGCATTAATGCATATTGCTTGTAATTATTTGTTTATTTATGCATGTATGTGTTATTTATTGGCTTTGTGAACTTGTTGTTTTCGTTTGTTTATTATTATTATTCGTTTATTATTATTAGCTTGCTTTGCTAATTTGGTGGCATTAAATTTATTTGAGTATGCTCACTCATATGTATATGTGTGTGTATGTAGTGGTTTCCGGTGTAAATTTTATTTATTTAAATGTTTAATGAAAAGTGATTACAACCAATTTTTTTTAGGAGGGAGTATTTAGATAGGTAATTAATTTTTTTTGTTGTTTACTTTTCTCTGCGTTGGTATTCCCCCTCGATTGCCTGATTGGTCGATAGAAAAAATGGTTTCCAGCAAAGGTCAAATTTTGAATGGAATCCTGCCTATGTATAGTATTCAAAAAGCATTGAGATTTATTCCTCAATATATTTTAAATTTATCTATATTTACTTACTCAAGTCTTTAAGCCTGAAGACGATTTTGATTTGCGAATACGCCTTTCCAGCGGCTCTCAGTGCTGCCGTGTTAGTTCTCTTTATATTCGCATATGGAGAATGCGGTTTAAAGAATAAGATTTATGTTGTGGATAATAAATTTCTTGGTGACCTTTATCAATGTAATGGATTTCCTAGTGCACATAAAATTCCAGTCTGCAGTATTTCATTCCTCTTTAAGATTATGTATAACTTTCGATCGCTTGGTCCCAAGTGCATCACTAAGATTAATTTTCTGCAGCCTTGCTGTGAGACAGTCTATGGATTAGTGGGAATACGGGCCACGTGAATCTATGACAGCATTGCACCATTATTTGCCATATCGTCAACTCGATTCAATCTCGTCATATTAATAGATGGTTGAGCAGTACAAAATCTGATATGTCCTACCTAGAAGAATGCACTACCTAAACACCTCCTATGTTGTATGATTTTTTTTTTACCTGAAGAATAGATCTCTTCATGTGAAGAAAGACATGAAGCATTTGAACACCTATATATTTGTACACATATACAAAAATTTCCGGAATGATAATGGATATAGTAATCCCTACTTGGGATACTGAACAATACGCAACTTTTCGAAGAGAAAAAAGTCCGTTGTAACCAAGTAGGAGACGGTGTCTTCTCTGCTAAACTAGATACCAAAACCACTTTCTGTCTACTAAACCACTGCAGTGTCTTCTAAGTGGATATTACAACAATTAAAGAAAGCCTTCTTGTTTTGACAAGGATATGGTGTTGAGATAATTAAAGTATTTTAGGGTTTAGTTTAAGTTAGTCAAAAAATGCCTGATCTCTTAGTTGATCTAACGTTTTTATGTCTCTGCTGAAAATGAGACTCAAACATCTTCTATGCGATTGTAAAGTCCTATATAGGAAAATCGCAATTATCGGTCGGTTTCTTGACAAAGTCTCGAAGGTTGCTCAGATAAAACTTTTCACTCTGATGAACTTAATCAGAAGCACGGGATGGTTCAGAGGAGAGCCAATAAAGTGAAGTGACTTTAGTCCCGTTGGTAATACAATAGGTCTAAAGGCGTCGTGAGACAGCCACTCTACCTATCTACCCAAAAAAAGTTTTATTTTTGGTCTTAATTTGACATTTGGGATCTCAAAGGACTATATACCTAAATATGCTAAGTGAAGTCTCATATATTTAATTAGTCCGCTTGTTGCAAAATAATATTTTGACCAATCTCTAGTTTATTTGAGCCCTTGCGGGGATCGAACCCGCGACCTTTGGATTAGAAGTCCAATGTGCTATCCACTGCACCAAAGGGCCGATTAAAAGATAACGTGAGATCAAAATTTTTGAATAAAAAATATATTGAAAATTAAAAAGTCTGTTTTGTGATTTTCAAAGAAGCCACTGATCATGTTCAAAGTCTCATTTGCAACGAACAGTTGTGTGTTGTTTACACAAGTGTTTTAAAAGAGCCTTATGACTTGGATGGCACCCAGTCTATTGCATACCGCCATCTGTTATTAACTTTTTTCTGTGAATGTTTGTTATATGACCTTACTGTTATTAATATCATTGCTGTATAGTTCGATTGTCCGATTATCTGTCAGTAGGCATTAAATACATGTGTTAAGGGCTCTGTGTGAACGAAATAATTTGTTTAAGATAGGTGTTAAACCCTACTTGGGTCATCCGTTATTTCGTTTCTTTTCATCCGTGTAATTTAAACTACACTAAAACTGCTACAATCCTAAAAATTATAATTTATTTGAGGATCCCTCATGACCTTTACTTATGCTGCATGAGTCTGTTATAGAGCTTTAAGCTGATAAAGAGAGGAGACTTCATGAGTAGTCTGTAAGAGATCTAGACTCAAACCTCTCCCTCTTAACCAAAAGTGAGCTTCATCGCAGAATAAAAATGTATTGTTTAAATCTGGATGGACGGCCATTTCGTACTGTATGGCGCCCCTGAGAATGCGCCTCGCCTAATTGAAAACCAAATGTCTGAAAAAATGCCCGTTAGTATCTTCAAATAGAAATGAAAACATTCTTTAATTGAATATTCTCTGTGGGTGGTAACTTCTACCAAATGTTATAAATTAAAGGCTTCGGTTGGAATAATCTAAGGTGGCAGTAGTTTCAGAAGCAGTGGTAATATTTGTTTGTTTTTGTAACTACTTACTACCATTTAAATCTCTATTGTCAGCACCATTCTTCTAGGTGTCACATTTGTTCAACAGTTGCAAGTGTTTGTTTACCTTGCAACACCGAAAACTGAATCAACAAGTAGCGTTAAGTAAACACCTAGCAAATATGCACTTATGTATATGTGTGTTTATGTGTACATGTGCTTGTATGTAACATATGTATGTAAAAATCCATTAACAGCTCTAATAAATGCACCGAGTTGCAATGTGAAGCCAACAAATATTGACTGTAAATAATTGAAAATTTAAATATTTTAAAACGTATTTGGTAGATATTTCCTTTTCTTTAAATAGTTACAAAAACCAACAAAAGAATTTAAATATGAAAATTGATATTGCAAATAACCATATTTACCTATGATATTCGATAATATGTATTATATGTATGTATGTATGTGGAAGCAAATATTTGTGCGGCAGTTATTTAAAGTAAAATTTTATATTGCCGGAGTGGCAACAGAGCTTAAGCACATAAGGGTGGATCGTTTACATGCTGGCGACTTGAATTTGCTATTTTTGAATACACAATTTCTAACTGTAGTTTTGATGATTAAGATTCCATATATTTTTCTGTTCAATTTACGATTAAGGGTTTTGTAGGTTTCTGTTAGAAACTCGAACGGTGATCACAAGCTTCACTTACGTAGCTTGAATTTTGTAAATATTTCGGGACCAGAGAATAAAAACAAATATTAATCATTGAAAATTGCTTTATAAATATTCTCCATTAAGATCGTTCTGAACGCATTAACCGATTCTTAGAGTGTCGAAAAACGTTGAAAGTTTGAGTGCTCGAAAGTCGATGTTTGAGAGCTTGCATTATCGCGGTGAAGAGTAATCCGTCTTCGGTGGTTGGTTTTCTGAATTTTTTGAAAGACAACAAGCAAACAAATGATTTTATTTTACTCAGAATTTACTGCTCCTCGTGGTACTAGTCGTATGGTTGAGATATATCCAGCTGTTCCAAAAAAATGGGTAACCATTAGCTTGGAAATGTTTGATGCGCGAACGATTTTTCTTGGATTCGGCCCATAAAATCGTCTGCTCTATGCTCGTTCCACTAATGCCTATACTTTTAGTTGTCTCTATCTCACGAGTCGTCACATGACAGGCCATATAAGTTTGCGCAATATCAAAAGCTTCCGGAACAACAACTGATTTTGAAAAATTGAGTTAAGTTTATCGATGCCCTGTTGCTGAGATAATACACGCTGAAGATTGTGAAAAATATTATTTTTTTATTTAATTTTTTTCCGAGATGAATATTTTAAGTTACTATAAAAGCACAATTAGCGGCCGCATGTCAAAACGTTCTGAGTATTTATAATATCAAACATGTCAAACTTTACAATGAAGTGGTTAGTTGCTAGATTGCAACACTAAGAAAAAATATAGAAATGTAAAAGGCAACCTACGTACTACTTGAGGAAGAGAAAAAAAGAGATAGGGCTCTCTACTATGCCAAGTGTTTCTGCTGATTGAAGACCAAATTGCAGAAAAAATGCATCACATTTTACGAAGAACGACAGGCCCTTCTACCATGATAACCCACCGGTTGTGACGTTTATGGTTGCCACGGTCAAAGTAGTCAAATGAGACTACGAACTGTTTCTTTTCTTTTATTTTTGTAAATACGTCTCCATGCAACTTCTTCAACAACATTCGACTATGTTGGGAAATAAAACGTTTTTTTTTTCTCCATTTTCGGTTATGTTTTGTGGGGTAAATACTTTTCCAGGCCTTCGTCACACATAAAAACACAAATTTCTGTTAGAAAAGGGAATTTTACTTCTTCGTCGAGTCTTTAAACTGGAACACTTCAGACTAAAAACTCTGAGATACTATCTGAAGTGGCGGCTCTCACACATTATTAACAGATTTATTGGCACCACAAGCTTGAATAGTGTTTAACAGTGTTCTGTGGGCTCTCTGGGCTCACGGTTGCGCTTGTTGACCGGAGGCATCGAACTCAAACGGGATACGACCCTTGTAGTCTATTGAAATATATACTGCCTTACCTATCTCTTAAATCTTTACTGGGCGCCCTGTCAGTGCGAGATTGTAGTTTTATTATATTATTCTCCGTGGTAGTTAGTAGCTTTCGGTACAGCTAGGCGTGGCTCATCATAAACCGACGTGGGAACACGTTGAATCTCGACTGTGACGGTCTACGAGAACGTATTAAAGTCAGTGTCGCCATCGCGTAGTGAGTCTAAATATTTTTTAAAATACCTTCATGATATGATCAAATTGCCTAAGCTTTGAGGAACTCATCAGTCTGAAGTTGAAACATTTTAGATCTGTCTGATCTACCTAAAAGATTAAACGGTAACCACAGTTTTCATTCAGAAGATTAGTATCGGCATTGATACCCAGTTTCTGCTGAAAACTCTCTCGTACTTATAGCAACCTACAAATTTTTAATTATTTTTATATCAGAGTCAATTTTTAACATTATTTTCGAGCCAGAAGAAGTAAAATATCCAAGAAATTGGAACATTAGAGTTCAGAAGTTTTGTTTCTTTGCTGAACAGTTCAGCCTAAAGTTTAGGCTTAAAACGAATCACCTTCCTTTTCAAACTCGACATTAGCTTTATAGACAACTTTGATATTTTGTTGTAAATATGCACCTAACAACAACAACCTAAATAAGCTTTGTTGTCTAACAGTTAGTTTACGCACGAATCGAATACAAAAATAATAATTTTGTTGCATGACTTTTGAGAGATTTTTGGAATTATTTCGTATGTGGCAGCAGCTGTAGGCAAGAAAAGAAATAATATTTATTGCAACAGACAACTCGCTTCCATTCACCTCTATTTATAAGAGTTATTTGTTGAATTTGTGAAGTTTGTGGATGAAATGCATTTTAATTAAATGTAATTTTGTGAAGACACGTACACGTCCGCATAAAACAACACAAACAACAAATATCAAACACGCTGGTGGCAAGTGCAAACTCGTACATTAAAGTAAATAAAGGAAGAAATTCAGATGAGTTTCGTAAGAAAAAGTATTATCAAACAAAAACAACAATAAAACAAACCCCAAAAACGAAGTTGGAGTTCCATTGCCAACTTTTGATAGCAGCATTTGGTGTTGTTGTAAAGTGTTGTCTACAGTTTTTGAGAGCAATGAAGCCACTATACAAATAGGTGTACACAAATACAAATGTGAATATGTGTGCGTGTTCATACACACACATAGATGGTAAATAGAATGCAGTACACCGAATGCATCCAGAAAGCCATTTTACAAATGCTTAGACACAAATGTAAACAAAGCAACAGAAATCAATAAAAGAAAGCAAATACTTATTTAGTTTGATGTTGTTGTTGTTGCTATTGATCACGTAAAGTAAATATAAATATTTTAAAATAAAATTCTTGGTTATAAATCAGCTTGGCTTTGATTAGTGCTCTTTGCGTTGCATTAAAATGATTAATTTTGTGTTAAATATTATTTGACGTTATTTTTTTGGAAAACTAGAAAAATCGTTAACTTCGGTCGCACCAAATAAAACAACTTTCTATAAAAGAACTAGATTTTGCTAAGTACGTTTCTATAAAAGCTATACGCCATAGTGGATCAGATCAATATGTTTGGAGAAGGTAGCATAGTTCTAAGCAATAATCACTGAAATTGTAAATGAAGCGCAAAATGTTTAATTATTCAACAATTTTTATTTAGTCGCCTTCAAAGTAATCTCTACCAGATGTCATACACTTATGCCAACGATTGTTCCAGTCCTCGAAAAACTTTTCATAAGTAATTTTTAGGATGGCTTTCAGCTCCTTTAGGGAGTTTTGTTTTATTTCTTCGGTTGACTGAAAACGGATTGTTCGGAGCGGCAATTTCAGTTTGGAGAACAAGAAAAAAAAAACACTCAAAGCCGCATCTGGTGAATATGGTGGTTGAGTGATGGTATTCATTGCTTTTTTGGCTTTAAATTCAGTCACAACCGCAGCTCGATGCGATGGTACATTATCATCGTGTAAAATCCATGAATCATTCTACAACAATTCCGGCCGTTTTTCGACTGGATATTCTCCCGCAAACGCCTCAATATGGCCTATTAGAACTTACTGACTGTTTGTACTTCCGGAACATATTCATCTCGCACCAAAGCACGAATATGAAAACAAAAAGCAATGAGCATCACCTTGATTTTTGAGTAGTTTTAGCGTGGTTTTCTTGGTTTCGGCTCCTTTTTTTACCCCTGATTGTTGACTTGTTTGCATGTTAAACTCATTAACCCTTGACTCATCGGTAGTTATAATGCTCTCCATGAACGTTGGATCGGAATTCGTGCGATCAAGCATATCTAAAGAGACATGTTTACGTTACATTTATTGAAAAAAATTCATCTTTACTGGGACGAGTCGACCGATAACATGTTTTATACCCAAAATATCCACCAAAATCATTCGGACGGATTCGCGAGAGATGCCGAGTTCTTTTGCCATCTAACACTTTCCTGACGATTTTCAAGAACCTCCTTCACTTTTTTAATATTTCCATCAGTTGAAGAGGTAAAAAGTCGACCAGAACGAGGCATGTTTTCAACGCTCTCTCGACCATTTTTGAAGACTTTGTACCACCCGTGGGCTTGTTTTTGATAAAAATTAGACACCGTAAGCCTTTTTCAATATTCGTAATGATTTTTGGTTAGAAAAACAAAATTGAGACAACTGGTTGACAGATTAAGGACGGCCTTACCAATCTACCCTACTCGGTATATGACAGCTGTATGATATAGTACTCCAATCTGAACAATATGTTCGGTTATTGTAGTAATGCGATCAGTTCGTCTTCCAGGTATGGTATATCATATATATGTAGGTGGTTTCCTGAAATGATCAGTTTCTTGGAGAGAAAAGTACTTGTAGAAACTGCAATGACAGTAGCTGGAAGGGAGATTTGAATTTTTCTATCTGATAATAAGAAAAAAATTAGAAAATATAAGATGTAGCACCTTCCCACTACAACTAAGGGCACATATTTAGAGAGACTTTTTTAGAGGTGTCAAAGAACCTTTTTTTTTGTAAGAAAAGTAATATTTTTTTTGAAACACCCTAAAAACAGATTTTAATCGAACAATTGTATGTATCTTACTATTGTAACTTTTGATCTAAAAGGGGACTTTTTTCAGTTGCCTTTTTTTGCCAGATCACGATCGTGTCAAGCTGTAATGTTATTTTTGTTCAGTATTGTTTGACATTTTATCATGGAAAGACTAAAGCCTGAACAACGTTTACAAATCGTTAAAATTTGTTTCAAAAATTCACGTTCTGCAAAGAATATGTTTCGCGCATTTCGTTTAACTTAAGGTCAAATTAATCGGTTTACTGAGCGTACTATTCGCGACACTATGACCCATCTTGAGACCCAGCATTCATGGATAACATTAGACCGAATAGACCACGTCCAACTCGTATGGGGAATAGCCATAGCTGAGAGTGTACACGAAGACCGTGGAGAGTCGATTTAGCGCCGTTCACAGCATCCCGGACGTTGATTGACTTGGAGCATTAAACGTTTTCGAGCCAAATTTTGTTCAAGGATGAAGCCCATCACTCGTGTCATTCGCCAGTTACTAATCGAATTGATCGAACGAGTCATTGAAAATAAGATTCAACTAATAAACCATCTGAAACGTAGCCGCGGCCAACATTTGAAAGAGATAATCTTCAAAAAATAGATGCCAAATAATGTTCTTTCCAACGATAATAAACATTCCCCATTAAATGTGAATTTTCTGTGTTTTTTTTCTTTATAAAAGTAGGTAACCTCGAAAATGGTCACCCTTTTAAATAGTAGAAAATAATAAATACATCGATAGTAGTATGATATGTCGCAATGGCGTAGGGCCGTCTGAGTTATACCACCTGATCAAATTTGACCGCGACCGGCCAAACTATATCCATACAATTCTTTTCATAGTTAGTACAACACTTTTTTACGTTCGTGTGATGCTTATAGAAAAGGTTAAAGAAACAGTGCTTGAAAATCGTCGTATCAGCTTTAGAGAGATAGCAGAGTAGCTCAACGTCTCTTAAGAATCAATTTCGTTTAATGTTTTGGGTATGAGGCGAGTTAATGCTAGAGTCGTTTCAGCATACCTGAAGCATTAACAAAAACGATGTCAAGTAGAGGTCTCAAAAGAGGTGCTTGACATCGTAGCTGAGGCAGCCTTTTTCTATAACCCATTCATACAAATCCGTAAATCATACTAAACTACATTTCTTGTATGAAATTGTATACAAAGCAAAGGCAAAATTATGAGCTTCAGGAATATTTTGCGAAAATTACAAGTACCGTATGCCCATAACACTATTGTAAGCATTTGCATACTGACGTAAGAATCTTAAGAGATATGTGAGCATATTCACACAGACATTTAAGCACTTAACTGCTTCGAAGTGCATAGCCAGTCATTAAAATTTTTCATCCACACATAAAACGACTAATTCTTCTGAAAGTGTGTGCATGGACGATTTGGGTTGCGCCACAATCACTGTTGCTGCTCGGTCATCTGCTCTCGCTGCAAGCACACTTCGATAATTTTAGCACCTGAATACAGTCTCGAATGAAGTAAAATCTGAGTGGCGCCTGCGGTTAGCATTAAATGCACCAAACCCATTTAGCAAACGCTTTGGACTTGCCACCAGCTCGTAAGCCATGTGCATACGGAGTTCAGTGCAACAGCCCAGCACATCTGAGAGCCAATTGAAGCGCATTCAAGTGCAAAGATTGCAACTTGCAAAGCAACGCCTCCAACGAGCGATGGCAAAACACTTAAGTGTTTAGAATTCAAGCCCAAATTGCTAGTGAGGCTTTATGAAAAGAAGAGGAAGCAGTATTTCTAGTTTACGTAGTAAAAGTAAGCAGTTTTGATGCAAATGCTCGTATATTTATATAGACATGTAAGTGTGTGTGGAAAAGGCTCAAAGCAACAAGCTCCTCTTTTAGGCGAACTAAAGAGTTTAGTAGTTCGTAAAGCGGTCGCTCGACAGTAGGGAACGGTTATCTAGCGTTTGCGATTTTTTTTCAATATGCTTATGTTAAGGGTGATCCATTTCGAGGTTCTCTATTTTTTTAAAGAAACATAGAAAAAAGTAATTTAATGCGGAGTGTTTATTATCTTATCATTCGAAAGAACATTCTTTGGCATTTATTTTTTGAAGATTATCTCTTTAAAATGTTGGCTGCGGCTACGTCCCTTGAGTCCATTTTTCTATGACTCCTTCGAACATTTCGACTGGTAACTGGCGAATGACGCGAGTGATGTTCAAGATTTGAATAGAAGGGGGGTTTGTTCGCATAGACTTTAGATTTTACATATCCTCACAGGAAAAAGTCTAACGATGTGATATCAAACAATCTTGGTGGCCAATCGACCGGCCGAAATCGTGAAATTGTCTGCTCACCAAAGTGTTCACTCAATAACTCCATTGATTGATCCGATGTGAGGGAAGTGGCGCAGTCTTGTTAAAACCACATGTTGCCTTGATTATTGATTACGAGCTTCAATTTCAGGCATCAAACATTCGGTTATCATAGTGCGATAATAGCTATTGCGGGTTACGTTATTACCAGCATCATTTTTGAAGAAATATGACCACACAAAATTGTGTTGGCAGATCTTGATTCTCTTCAAAAATCTGGCATTTTTGCTTGTTTACATACTCATTGAGCCAGAAATGGTTCTCATCGCTGAATAAAATTTGGCTCGAAAACTTCTGATCTTCTTGGAACTTTTCAAGACACCGTCGAATGAAGCGATGTCGCTTGGAATGGCGAGTGGCTTCAGTTTTTGAACAAGCTGTATTTTTTACACTTTTAATTCAAGATCTCGACGTAAAATGAATGAACTCTTCATGGTCTTCATGTAGACTCTCAGCTATGGCTGCTTTATTTTCTTCACTTCGTGCCGGACGTGGTTTATTCGATCGAACATTATCCAAAAATGAATGCTGGGTCTCAAGATAGGTGATGGCAAAGTGAATGGTACGCACAGTAGGCCGAACGTGAATTTTCGTAATATAGTTGAACGATTTGTAAAGGCCAAAGTATTTCCATGATTAGGCAACTAAACTGCATTTTTTCAATCCGTTTGAAAATTATATTTATCATTTAATAATAATGAATAACTGTTTACTTTTCATATTAATCAACTATTTTGTTTTTTCTTTCAGGTAAGCTTTTGGCATAATCTCTAATCAATTGGCAAAATCTTTTGGCATAATCTCTAATCAATTCTTGTAAGTTGTGAATCCTAATGGACACGCATTAAATTGTACTTAATATTTTATATATGTATTTCTAACGAATATTTCAAAAGTTAAAAAAAACGCCATTAGAAATAAATTCGGTCATCATTGGTCCACTAAGCTTAGTTGCTCTGAAAAGTGGTTTGTTATATCTTATCCAAACAATAAATTAGACTCTAAACTTTAAAAAATTACTTTTTCAAGTGTTTTAATACAATAATAATCTTCTGAGTCAACACAAGTAACGCTTATTGCAATTTTCCATTCACTTGTTATGAACCTAATCTGTTTTGTTTTGGTTTCGGCTGTTGTTTTATTTTTGAAGTGTCATTCGCTCTTGAACTGTTTCGAGGTTGTTACTCATAAACTACTCGTCTCGTTTTCGGTAAGGATGCGTTTAATGAATGCAGGGTCCTCAGCAATATTGCCAAGCTTCACTTTCGACGTTTTGTCGTTTTAAAAGTCTAATATTGAACGGTTTCCTACTCAAAACGTTAACCGAAATGTGTGTTGAGTTGATCCCTAAGAAGGATTGAGTACTGTGCTATCTCTTTGAGGTCAAATCGCAGCACATACCAATCCCCTAATACCCACTCAGAACTGGGCGAGATTGACTTTGTTGAGTTCTAAGAACAGAAAAACTTTGAGAGGAATTAATACGGTGAATGCGAAAGCACTTAACAGAGGGTTAATGGACGACCCGCATGATACTCGATTTCGATGTTTTCAAGAGCTTCACTGTAAGTGCTACTCAAATACGAGGTATGACAATTAAGTAATGAGACTAATTCCATAAAAACCGTATATTTGAAAAGTATCTACACCTCTGTCATCCCCTTCACAGTAGTCCCCTTGGGCAGCTATACAGTGATTCCAGCGCGTTTTCCATGCTTCGTAACATTTCTGGAACGCTTCGACTGGGATGTCCGCGAGTACCCTCGTCACGGCCGCCTGGATGCCCGTAATCGATTCCTTTCTTCCTTTAACCACCGTTTTTGTTTTAGGAAACAAAAAAAAAAGTCCCAGGGTGACATGTCGGGCGAATAAGGCGGCTGTTGCAACACGGCGATCCCTTTAGAGGCCAAATACTAGGCCACGCTGAGGGCGGTGTGGCACGGCGCGTTGTCGTGATGAAGGATCCAGTTACGAGCGATATCTGGACGCACCGTGTTGACTCGTTTTCGCAATCTTTCGAGTACTTGGCAATAGTAGACTTGATTCACAGTTTTCCCCGGTGGAGCGAATTCTTTGTGGACGATTCCACGGCTATCAAAAAAGACAATAATCATCGTTTTCACCTTCAACTTACTCATGCGAGCTGTTTTCGGGCGAGGGGCACGCGGAGACAACCATTGTGAGCTTTGGGCACCTGGGCACGACTGAGAGCACTATCACCATACACTCAGTCTCATTACTTAATTGTCAAACCTCGTACTTGCGCTCGTGATGAAGTTGACTCCATACAATACTGCTGTAACATTTTCATAGGCTTAATTGACTAATGGAAATCAAACGTTACACGAACATGAAACGGGTTGTACCAATGTAGGAAAACTTTTTATCGTTTAAATTGTTCAATCCGAGTCAAATTTGATTAGTTAGTTAATCTGTCCACAAACTCGTTGGTGCCATCATTGGGTATGCCAAAAGTCTTCACAGTCTACAAAACACAATTTTGGACTTCAATACAATTCACAGCGGAGAAACGAAGTTCGATCGATTCTGTTTGTAGAATTCTAGAATATTGGAACCGTCAATGAGAACGTTTTCTAACTTCCTGCATGTTCAAAATAATCATATTTTTCATGAAGAGGGAGACAGTTTTAAGAAAATAGAACGATAGTTTCTACCTTTCATATTCATTTTTATAATTTTTGTGTTTCCTGTTTATTATTACTTGAACTTGATTTTTGGTTCTAACATACCGGAGAACATATTTTCTCATTTGAGGCTTAAAAATTAAATACCAACTCATTCAAGGCTCCAAAGTAATAAGAATTCTAAAGTTTAAAATTTTTTCACGGCTTTTCTTTCTTCGAGGCGCGGCCGTTTCAAACGTCAAGCAGTCTCGCACGAACTGTTTGCACAAATAAAACGAAACTGATTTTCCAAATGAAGAGTTTAAAAAGAAAAACTCCCAAATGATTGTGTGTATCCCATAGCGGTAAGAAAACAATAACACCGCCAGCAATTGCTGCAATAAACAACAACAGCGGCGTGTAAAGAGCGTAAAATTCTTGCATCTTGTGTACTTACACGGCTGCACTATTTAACGACGCGACGGGCAGGCGAATAAATAAAAAGTAAATATTTTCGTTACGTGCCTATTTGTGGTCTCATATATTTGGCAGTCGCCTACAAAAGGCAATACATCAGCTGCTACCGTTGGTGTTGCCTCGATTGCTGTTGTGTTGTTGTTGTTGCCTGTACTTGCTCCCTAAAGTCGCACGCTGGTGCGGCCGTAGACAAAATGCACAGACGCAGCCGAATTTCTATTTTGTTATCTTCTATTCCATACTTGTTGTTTTCTCACTCGTCTCAGCTCGCTGGCAGCGCTGCATGCTCAAGTGGCAAGGCCTTCCGGTCTTGTTTGCGCCGCATTGCCCCAATGGATGATGTCTTTAATTGTTGTGCTATCACATATGCTGTTGTTGTTTTGTTGTTGTAGCTATTGTTTTCTTTTCAATTTGATGTTGTTGCTGCACTTGAATTTATGCCTTCGAGTGGCTGTTTCGCTTTGTGCGTGTGTGTATGTGTGTGTGTTATGTGCAATTTACTTTCGTCTTTGCAGCACGACTCAAGTGCAATGCCGAAGACCCTCGCTGCGTCGGAGGGGTGCGTTCACAAAACCGCTAAATCACTCATTTGTGTTTCATTTAAAATGTTTTGCTTTTCGAACCCGCGCACCCCCAGCGACGCAAAGTGGTTTATAGATTATACATTTATCATTTCGATTATATTCATTAATTCATTCATTCCGATACCGTTGCAACACTCTGGGTCCATTGATCTGCTGCTGAATATTCAATTAGCCCGTTTCGGAGATTCCCTTTTCTTTCGTCGTTATTTGCTTGAGAGGTGTTGATTGTGGAAATTATGAACGCTCGTAAAAGCGAAAGCGAAAGTATTTAAACAGCCTTTTTCGTTAGATTTTTTGCACTCCCTGCGAGGGTGGTTTAATTGAGTTTTCCCATAAACAATAAAGATTCTTCGAACTGATTAAGTATTTTACAGTTCCATTTCATTTTAATTGCGCTTTTCATTTGGGCCCCTTTTGCCGCACTAATTAAGTAAGTTCTATTCTCTGGTCGCGCTCGTAAATTTATTTAACCGTTATGATTCAATAACGTGATTTTTAATTTTTCAAACTTATCATGACAGAGGTCTTCTTAGTATAAAATATTGTATTCAAACCGGGCTAAACCAATTGCCCATCCATAGTATATTACCTTTGGAGTATAATTGAAGTCAGTAGAAATGGTAAGAAGTTGGTTATTACAGCCATTATTTGAGAAATCTACATATATTCCTCTAAGAACCCATAATGTTATGAAGCTTCCGATGATTACATCTTCATTGTCGCTGAATTCATTTTCCGTAAGCGTTTGCTTGCGACCTAGGTTAGGTTAGGTCATAAGGTTTATCCAAAATTGATGCACCTCACTTGGCAAAGTACTTGTCCTTTGTGTTATCATAGATTGACGAAACATTTTGAGCTCACTTCAAATTTATTAAAACGGTTAATATTATTCTCAGCCACTTCGCCAGGTTCTCCAAAGGTGTGACTATCGAGATATTTAAATCTCAGTCTGGCGAAAGCTGGATTATAGGCAAGATACTGATAATATGATTTCATCTTGTCTACCTCCATACAGTTTTGGCAATGAGCGTCCGACAAAATATTTAGTCGCAGCACGAACCTATGCCATAACGCTCTTCAGCACATCCACAATTGTGGTGAGATTGACTTTCCGAATGCGGAAGCAATTTGAATACATATATCCAACCAATTTATGGCACGGTACTTTTTTCTGATAATGCTTCTTCGTGTTTTTCTGTGATTTCCTCCTTAACATGTTCCAATAGCACATAATATTTGTTGTTGAGGGGATTGCCCTTTTCTAATTACTGGATGGTAATTACTCTGCAGGCTTTCTAAAAAAGAGACGCAATTACCTCGCTGATTGATCTAGATCTCCGTTCCTTGGAGTCTCTTGGGCTTGGTTGGTGTAACAGCTCCAGTTGTAGCAGTTCGCCTTTTAGACGTACTCTGCTAATTCATAAAAAATATGCCGAACGAAAGAAGGACAAAGAAGAAGTGAAGCTCGCTACGATTAGAAATATTCTGAAAGCCCCTCATTAACCTCGATTATTCTACCAAATGTAAGATCTAAAGAACGCATTGCAAGTGATAGGTACCGGCGGAGACAAGGCAAACAAGAATCCCGGACGAAGAAAATTTTTTAAGACGATTGGTTAGAATGCCATATAATTTTACTGAACTTCTGACAAAGTCTAAGCCAAGAAGCTTTAATATTATCATAATTACGGTATATAGAGGTAATCAAGAATGAAGTTATGAGAAGATTCCATCTTACGAACCTTCCGGAACGTCGGTAATATGGGTTAAGCAAATTTTTAGTGAGAGATTTGTATTATGGATGGCAAGGAGCATCTTAGTGTTTCATTGCTTTATTCTGGAAGAAAATGATCAAGACTCGGCATGGCCTGAGGTTATATTCTTCTTCTTCTTTATGGGTGTAGACACCGTTTACGCTGTTATAGCCGAGTTTACGATCGATGTCATCGGCCTAGGTCAGCAGGTGTACACTTGTTTAGAAGATTATAAGATTGCACCTTCTCTACTTAGCTCTGTAGCTCGAATTATTTTCTCCAGCAGTAGACGGAAGAAGTCTCACGATAGGGAGTGGCCTTATCTGAAAGCTCGTTTGATATCGAACGTCTCGGAGAGATCCTTCTCGATCTTGACAAAATCTTTTGGTATTGCTCAACGATAGCCAACACAGCTTTGCGGGGATACCAAACTCAGACATAGCGGCATAAAGGCAGTTCGTCTTCGTGCTGTCAAAAGCAGCTTTGAAATCGACGAAGTGGTGGTATATATGTGTCAATGCTCTCACCACGGATCTTTTCCAAGATAAGAGGATAAATTGTTGGCAGAATGAAGACGTGTTTTGAGTTTATTGAGAGTGGTGATAAAAGGGCTAGGTTCCCAGTGCCTAGCGTATACCGCTTTGTTATCGTTATTGACACCAACCCAACGAGCCAACAACTCGCTCCATTTTTGGAGATTTTGATATGAAATTTTGCGTTCGTATTTTTTTC
This sequence comes from Bactrocera zonata, assembly GCA_037783105.1. Classification (NCBI taxonomy): domain Eukaryota; kingdom Metazoa; phylum Arthropoda; class Insecta; order Diptera; family Tephritidae; genus Bactrocera; species Bactrocera zonata. Next base: position 659,437 of record JBAWJQ010004425.1, on the reverse strand, counting down.
CTATAGAAGCAGGTCATTTGCCAGAACCGCTAGTATCGGACCGCTATAGGATATAGTTTCTATACATGGAAAACTTTTTTATTTGGCCAGTTATCTTCACAAAATTTTGTACAGATATTTATCTAGGGCAATGGTATCACATCTGGGGAATATTGGCCAGACCGGATCACTATAGCTTATAGCTTTCATAAAAACTGACTGATCAAAATCATGGACCAGGTTTTTTTACAAACCTTTGTGATATTTATGACATTAGGAAGCACCCGAAAAGGCTGTTATAGCTTCGGTGCAGCCGAAGTCAAGGTTTTTCTTGCTTTTACTTAATATCAGGGCTCTGAGGTTTCGAGGTTTAGTTTCGAATTCATGCGTAACAAAAATATCCGAATAAAACACAATAAATTTGCACAGATGCCTTTAAAATACAACCAAGAAATATTTTTTTCACAAAAACGTAAATAAAGTAGAATAAATCAATATTCTCTATCACTAGTGTAATCTTACTAGTTCACGCCAAGCAATCAATACAATACGCCTCGTTTATCCTCGTTAAGGTGACTTTGACTTTTGCCAATATTATTATCCCCATTACACACCTAAGTCCGCATGGACACCAGTAAGTGTGTGTGTTGTACGCCCACAGACAAGCGCCGCAGTGCAGTAAATCACACATAATCAAAATATCTGTATCAAAGAATGTCGGACAACACAATTCAACACCTCCACATAATGTTGCACGAATGTTTATTATATACCCCAAACCATACAAATAAATCAATTCGGACGAACACAAGGCAAACTAACCGACTAAAACGTAAAGAAAGACATAAAACAAAGCGCAAAGGAGCAATCAGACAAAACTCGTACACGAAAACATATACACAAAGAGTGGGATTACACACATACACACAAACACAAATGGGGAAAGAAAGCCGAAAGCCGCATAAAAAAAATTAAGACTAAAGTTGGGTTGAGGATATCGAAAATTAAAGCATCATTTGCACTAAAAGTGACGGCCGCTACGGCTACCGTGCAACGCATACACGAAAGTAGCGTACAACACACATACACACACATATACATACCGTTACACATAAGTATATACATGTCTACAAACATAGCGTAAAAGTCTTGGACAGCCGACAAAGGTGAATGGCTGAAATGGGTGAGCTGATTGTATGTGTCCATGTGGCATGTAGCAAGTTGCTGTTGCTGCTGTTACGCGCGCCACAGTCGAAAAACCGAAACCGAAAAATCACCACCTTCAATTTATCGCCAACATCAAATCACTGCCAAAGGCTTATTACCAACGCGCCAACAACACGTCAGCACAAAATGCAACAACATAATCAGTCGCTGAGTGAGTTGTGGCAATAGTGGCGGCCAGCTTGCCGGGTTAGTTCGTTTTGTCGATTCGTTTGTCGGTTTGTTGCCTGTCTGATTGCTGCCAGTGGTATAAACAGCAGTTGAAAATTCCATCGTGAATTTGCTCCTCTTTTTGTGGTGCGTACTGCGAGTGACTGGTGCTGCGGGGTGGAGTAGGGGTGCTGCACTGTTTTTGGGTATAAATGTTGCAAAATTGCGGCGAATTCTGTTTTATTTGTGAGTTTTTGGTGATTTTGGAAGTTTTGGTTTTCTTAAGTTAAGGAAGTGTTTCAAAATGACAGGAAATGATTTGAAATATTTTTCTCGAAAAATCAGCAATTAGAGATAAAAAAGTGAGGAAATTTTTAAGTTGAACCTAATAATAAACAAAACTAACGTTCTTGCTGAAAATTATTCCGTTATCATCAGAAAACAAAAGTAGAATGGCGGACATTTCGAATCGACAATGTCAGCATTGCAATTTGCCACAGGCTGTGGTAGAAATAACGTCATATGCTGCTAAGAATATATGATTTTGTAGATTTGTAGTCGAGTTAGTATTTTTGTACTATCTTCCCCGAAAAATCTTAGCATATATGTATCTGATTTCTTCTTTCTCTCAAAACTGCGGTCGTCAGAAATGCCTACCTAAAATTTTCTTCTGACATAAAATATAGTTCAACGATCATATACGTCCTATTTAGGTGGTTTTCTGTTGATATTACACGAATTTATATGGTTCTCAAAATCTGTTCAACCTCAGAGTACAATAATTGTAGTAACAGGGAGCTCTGAGAACTCCTCTCTCTCTCTTTCTCTTTAGTACTAAGAAAAAGGCGCTTTTATCAATATAATATTCGATTAGTGTTTCTATGATTGCTGGCAAAATATTGGTTTTGAAAACTCATAGAACATCCGAAACCTAATGAGAATTTAAGTAGAGGTCCGGATTAATTAATATAACAACGGGTTTTTCAATAGGGACACTACAAATACGAGTATAGATTAAAAGGGACAGCAAACGACGGCATATTTTTTCCACTCTTTTGATATTTCTCTTCAGTAAGGTTAGCCATTTTATCAAGGAAAGGCATACGATCTAACGACAAGTCGAAATTATTAAAATTTACTATCGGAATTCGAAGTCAGTGGCCTCAACTTTAAGAGCGCTAAGTCCAATTATGGTCGCCATAATCGTCCTGTCAGGTCAAGTAGAAGAATCCAAAGGCACAGTACAAGATATTTCCGTGCCAGTGAGACAAAGAAGTGCCTGTAGAGAATATTGCCCGCATCAATTAGGGAAGTCCTAAATTAGTTTCTTACACGTTGTTCTCAATCGTTGGGCATCTCTGTATAGAAGTTATGACGAATTTTGCGAAGAGATCTTGGCGTACATACCTCCTTACAAGATTAAATTGACGTAAGAACTGAAGCCGCTTGACTACCAAAATCGTCGTGTGTTCGTGAATTGGGCTGAGCAACAACTTGAAAATGTTGATCGAAAAATCATCTTCAGCGATGAGGCTCATTTCTGGCTGAATGGCTTTGTCAATAAGCAAAATATGCGTTATTGGTCAGACAGCAATCCACGCGTACTCCAAGAGTCACCAATGCGTTCCGAAAAAATTACGGTTTGGTGGGGTTTATGGATCGGCGGCGTAACTGAGCCGTACTTCTTCCGTGTTGATCAAGACCGGCACGATACTACGAATGGGAATCGCTAACGCTCAATGATAACCGAATATTTTTGGCCCGAATTGTATGATATGGATTTGGACAAAATGTGGTTTCAACAGGACGGCGCCACAGCCACACAGCGAATGTCACAATCGATTTATTGAAAACCAAGTTTGGTGAACGTGTTGTCTCACGAAATGGCCCAGTCAATTGGCCACTTCGGTTGTGCGATTTGACACCGTTAGATTTTTTCTTGCGGCCCTATGTCAAGTCTATGCCAGCGACGATTGATGAACTTCGTACGAATATCGAATGTGAAATTGCAACAGTATCGACCGATATTTGCTTGAAAACCGTCGAAAATTGGGTTTGGCGTCTGGACTTTTGCAACCGTGTCCGTGGTGGGCATCCAAAAGAAATTGAGTTCCATACATAAGGGCATAGAATGTAGTTTCATATGAATAAAGAATTTCATTGACTTACTAAATTTGTGTAGCGCTCTTGAAAATCCTTTTGACAGCTTCCGGCCAAGGTTTTTTTACATTATCTTCGGGGAACGTTTTCAGAGTATTACGTTAGACTTTAGCATCGATAAAGTCTTTCACTGCTTTATTTGTTATTGTGGAGGAAGGTTCTGACATCCATAGTTGCCTGTAACGGTACTGGTTTGATCAGTTCGTTACGAAGTACGTTTGGATTTGCTCGAAAGAAACTGAAGCGCAATTTCAGATTTTCTGCAAATCTTATAACACGAATGATATACGTTTTGAAGCTGATAGTAATTTAGACGTCTGTTTCCAAAGCGGTGATACAAAAATTATTTTGTTAATAAGGAAAGAAATCTATCAGAAGAACATTTACGTGTTCTTTGCTCTGCTCAGTATCTTTTAGCACTGAGCCGTTTCTAACTTTTTTGTCGCCGGTGTAAATCAAGCGAGTTAACTTTGGTGAGTTTAGTAAGCGGTGAGGTTTAGTGGCGTACAATCGAAGTCCAGAAGCGCCAAAAACTTCACATAGTAAGTAAGACGACTTCATTTTTGCTGAATCTGATAAAAGCAAAGTGGGAAAATCGCGTTGAGAAGACCAGTGATCGTTGAAAATGGACGCCCATATAGATTCTGAAATACTTACACGTTTGTAAGTATGTGTGTTTGTAAGGACGACTGTGTGTTCCAACTCGTTTGCTGTCGAGTTCATTTCTATCCAACAATACTGTCATGCTGCCTTGCCACATTAGCCTGAGTTGCACAGGTGAGCTATTGTCGCAAAAGCGCTGACATTGCATGATTGTACTTGCAAACACACATACACATTAATACATATGCACATATGACCGCTCTCTCGTTTATACATACTCTGTATATATTTATTGGTGTGATGTTGTGAACTCCCGTTTTTCAGCTTGAGTAGTTTCATGCAGCCGTTGGCACCGTTGTGGCATAGCTAAGTAAGCAAGGAGTCCACGCTTGCCACACGCTGCGACTAACGTTCTCTGCTCCATTTGTCTTCTGTTGCAGAACTATCAACTAAATAAATCATCATCATCAGCAGCAGCAGCAGCTCAGGTGACCTGTCTGTCAGTCACAGTGCAAGGAAGCCTGCTAACGAAGCAGCCAGGTGCTGTTGTGGCGGTTGTGAGTTGAAAAGAACCGAAACGCAACAGAAAGTGATAAAAAGCAACGGCGGCAATTTTTGGTCAAAACATATTTGTCTTGTTGTCGCTACGAACGGAGGAAGTGTTGCATCTAATTGTTTTGGCTCAAAAGGCATCAAGCGGCTTATTGAGTGACCCTGTAGGAACTTGAGAAAAAAATACTGAAGCTTTGGAGTTTGCATTCCAAAAATATAATATTTGCTCTTAATTTGAACTTGAAATCTTTCGCCATATTGTATAAGATTATATGAGGTCATATGGTTTCTTACCATTAAATGACAGAAGTTGTAATAATGCTTTAGTTTAAAATACCTATGTAAGTTCAGATGAGATTCCTCCCTGTTTGCTTAGAAGGCTTTTTGAGGTTTGCAAAATATAGTTTTCAGATATTGGTTTAATATCTGCAATATCTGGGTCTTACTATGCTCTACAACTGAAATCGCCATGGAACTTAGGTTCGGATAGGTTAGATGGCTGATCAAAGATCGCACGTGGACTGTTACATGTAGTCCTTTATAAAGCCGTAGAAGAGAAAATCATGTGTTCGAACTTATAAATTAGCAAAATGCTTAGTAGCCAATACAAATATGCACAGGTTTTTAATTTTCATTTCCGCTAGTTCGGTAGGATGTCTGGAGGTATGCGCAAGACTTGATCTCTTAAACGCGGGATAGTCAAGGAGGAAGTATTGAGTTGTTTCCACCTCATTTTCTTCAGATGGCGCCTAGTAAGAGTTCCATCCTTACAGCGTGGACTCCAAAAGTGCAATAGTCTGTTAAGAGCCCCACAACTAGGCAGAGGCTAGTCTTACTGTGGGCAAAATGATCACTAAATCTCTTCCGATCGATCTTAGAAAAAAGGCTTTTGCGACAGCGCATGTGCCGATGCTGGTCCAGAGCTGGTAAAGCTTCCTCGAAATCCAGCTATCAAGTAGTAGAAAACAAGAGAATACTGGAGCACCGACGAGCTCCGGTTCTATCGTTAGTGGTTTTAGGGTTCAACTCCATGCTACAAGGTTTGACAATTTATTGTCGCGCTTGTGATAAACCTGTGACCTTGAAATTCCCTTTCTCTTTTTCCGGCATTCCTTCCCTCTCCATTGATATTTGTACCATCCCTTTAACTTGTTTATTTCGCCTGCTGGGTCAAGTTGAGTAGACGTGTGTTTGTAGTGCTCGTCACGAAAGTGGAAAAACGAAATCAAGAGCAACGCGTCGCGATAAAATTTTGCGCCAGATTGGGTGAAACAGCTTCGGAAACGTACGCTAAAATTGTAAGAGTGTAGGGTGATAGTGCTCTTGGCCGTGCCCAGGTGTTTTGATGGCATAAAGAGTTTAAGGAGGGGCGTGAAAGCGTGGAAGCTCGCATGAGAAAGTCGAAGGTGAAAACGATGATTATTGCCTTTTTTGATAGCCGTGGAATCGTCCATAAAGAAATCGTTCCCCCGGGGAAAACTGTGAATCAAGTCCACTATTGGCAAGTACTCGAAAGATTGCGAAAACGAATCATCACGACAACGCGCCGTGCCACACCGCCCTCAGCGTGTCCCAGTATTTGGCCTCTATTCGCTTTATTCGCCCCACATCTCACCCTGTGACATTTTTTTGTTTCTTAAAACGAAATCGGTGGTCAAAGGAACCCATTTGAATCGATTATGGACACCCAGGCGGTTGTGACGAGCGTACTCGCGGACATCTCAGTCGAAGCGTTCCAGAAATGTTACGAAGCATGGAAAACGCGCTGGAATCGCTGTATAGCTGTCCAAGGGGACTACTTTGAAGGGGATGGCAGAGTTGTTAAATAATTTTCAAATATACGGTTTTTATGGAATCAGTCTCATTACTTAATTGTCATACTTCGTAGCTCATCAGCTTTACAGTTTCTTGCGATTCCGCTTTGGTCTGGGACCGATACCAGTCTTATCACAAAGACACTCGTTGTTATTGATAGCGAAGTTAGGTACTCTTTGAGCAACCCTGAGCGCATTGGTCACTTCTCTGAAAGAGGCTGTAGTGCTTACATGTTGGTCGGATTCGACGATTTCCATAATTTTAGCGATATTTTCGACAATTAGTTTTCCCTTCTTCGACATAAAAATTGCCGGATCGGATCGATGAAAGAAAACTTAAATGTAATTGGTTGTTACAGTATCAGGCCCAAAAAGACTGTTCATATTCATATTTTCAGTCACTTGGTTTCGGTTTCACTTTCATCGAAGAAAAACTGTAAATTGGGACAAGATCGCAGTGGGGCAAGTTGAACTATTTGTATACCAAAAATATATCTCAAAATTCTATCTTGCTGAATAGAAATATCTCCTTGAGCCATTTTTTACTACGAGAAAACCCATTTGTTTCACTTAATTTTGTGACACACTGTGCCGTGCTTCGTATCCCATCGCACATTTGTTCTCATAAAAGTATATTTATGCAACGAGCTCCTGCTGTGCTTTATGTCCCACACACGCACACACCCACAAAACCAAAATCCATCACACGGAACAGCGCCTTGCCGCATGCTTTCATAAAATTTCAATCATTAATGCGGTCATTACTGCGAAAGAACAACCGGACGGTTAGTTAGACCACTGCTGTGTAGCTTCTGGTTGCATAGCTATGCAAATGAATCTGCCTACCGGCACATGCCACATGCACAGATGTATGTTGTGTGTTGCATGCGAGTGTACAAATCATAATAGCGGTGTCTAGTTAGCAGCACAGTTCAAAGCGCACATCAATCTCACCGAAGCGCTGGTTTGTTGGTCGCTGCCATCGCTGTTGTTGTTGTGTTGTTGCCACCTTGTCGTGTGTTGGGTCACTGGCTAGTTGTGCGTCTAAAACGCCTAACGCGCTGTATTGTGCAACACACCGGCACAGCATGGCGGAGTTTGAGCACTTTTAATGAGCTGGAAAAATTGTGATGGAACTTTCAGCACCAAATATTGCCGCCAATGTTATGCCGCTGCTGTTGTTGCGGCGGCGGTGATGGCTGCTGCAGCCGTGGTTGGCCAGAGTGTTTACCGTTTTTCCAGCGCACACTTGCGGCCTTTTACACATTCACGCATTCACGCGCTTTGTAGGCAGTCGCTTGCTCGCGGCATTTTCATTTGCTCGCATCCTTTTGGGGCAAGTAGTGTATTTAACGCGCTGCGTCCGGCCGATTGATGAGTGAATTGCCACCGCGAGCACTATTTGTTGGGGAATTTTAAATTTCAATTACCACCTGGTGTCGGGTTGTTGCATGTTGTTCGGCGTAAGTTGCTCGTATGCAATTTTTCCAATTTACAACTTGATTGTGGCATGCCGCACAGCATTTACGCGCTTTATGTTTCAAAAGTACGGCACGCTGCGTATTTTCGCTATTTTCGCTTTGGCATTTTACCGTTATTCGCCATTGTATACATTTTACGCGCATTTTTGTGGCATTTAAAGCGATTTTTTTTCAGACTTAATGATCTACAAAGCAAATAGCAGCGCTTCATTTGCTGCCGCGTTGAACAGCAGGCCACCACAACATGCTTCACATTTCACAGCTCATTATAGTGAAGCAGCGCCGAGCTATCCGCCAGCAGGCATCATTTAAAGCCAAATAATCCGCAGTCTATTAAATCAGTTCATTAAATATTTTTCTCTTCCAACTTCAGGCTTAAAATTGCCCTCGCGTGTAATTATTGCTCTCTGGCGCATCTCCCGTCATTATACCTTTATGTGTATGCGTAATCAATATTTTTCGTGCTTAATCATAACCTCACTTTTTATGCAAATTTATTTTTGCTTCATTCATGTTTGTAAACACATGCGCTCGCTATCACATTTTTCACTTCGTTTTGATCCGCTTTTCGCTGCTTTCAGCTTCTTTCACGTCCTCCACCCTTCAGCTCCTCCGGCTGTTTACATTAATTTCCATCATTTCAATCATTCCGCTTGGCATTTAATCACGTTAATTACTTTTGATTTACCTGTAAATTATATTTAATTGCCCGTTTCAAGGTCAGCTGATGTACGCCGTACGCCGTACACTGTTTACTGCTTTTGCATTTAATCTGCGCAATTTGTTGCATAATTATAGGCTATGTGCCTTAAGCTGGCGTATCATGTGCGCGACCACGCACGAGCTCACGCCTGTTCGCCGTCGTGTTATCACAACAAAGCGTTATTTCGTCATTAACCCGCTGATTGAAATTCGTAATCGGTTGGCTTTTGAAGATTTAACTTTGCTTGCGGGTTTGCTTTTGAAAACGGAAGCTGTCAAATAAATCAGAAACAAGTTTTTTAGACATCAATCACCGCTTAGCATGCGTTGCATGAATTAAAACTCCATCAAGTGAGCGGAAAAATTGAAAGTGATATATGTATTATGTGTAAAAGCGTGATTATTGAAATATTTAATCACAATAATTTATTTTTAGTATTTTGGCAATAGGTTAGTGATGTCATTCATTTGGTCGTAAACAAGTGGACTTACACGAAAATGTGATTATTTTTTCGAAGAAGTCTTATTACTTTCCACCATTTTCACTTCCTATGATCGAATATTTGTAAAAAATGTCATTGAGATCCAAGGAAGCAGAGTATCCTATAGAAAACATATGGTATTGCTCTTTGATTTATTTGATTACTTCGACCTTACCGTGGGGTCTCTTACGTTCTTTAGCTTTGCGAAACCGTGGTTAAGCCAAAACTTTTCACCGGTCATCTGGTGGTTGTGCTTGTTAAACAGCAACGATGACACCAATGTTGATATCACACTCCAAGAAACCGGATACCTAAAGGGTTGCAAAGACATTCCAATATTCTCTCTCACTTCGTCTCCATGGATATTTTAGACCATTACATCGCGAAGCTTACTCTTATTGACATCTTCTCCGCGCACATAATTACATCATTGGAAGTATGTGGGTCCGGCTAAGTCGCTGGGGAAAAGGGGCAGTAAGCTTTTGCACGCATGGATTGGAGCTCAAGGGAATGGTTGAAAGGCCAGTTTTTCGTCGGGAGCTCTCAATCAACTCCTGATCCAGATTGCCAAACAACTGTAGTGTCTTTCCAGCTGAAGTAAGAGCCAACAATGGTCACTTCAACGAGGTGCGGATGCTTTTAGGGATTCTTCCCTGACAGTGCTTTCTTTCATATTAAACTGGTCTGAAAATCATCAGAAACCTTAAAGCTGATGAGTTTGTAAGAAAGTTCATTCTTTATCCTCTACTCTTCAGTTTTAACCAGACTAAGGTTGAAGTATCTCGGTTGCCATACTTTCTAGGAACTCGGCGAATTGACTTTAATTGATACTATCCGCTCAAATAAATTTGTGACAGGCTCTAGGCGATTTGTCGTTATGTAGGGTGACGCAAAAGTCAGAAGATGCTATAAATTTTGCAATTCTCCTCTAATGTCAGTTCTACACATTTACATGATATCATACTCTCGACTTGATGTAAAAAAATTTAAAAGACCAAATAAAAATAACCCACAAGCTGATTCGAAAGTTTTTAATTTTTTAAAAAAAGTTTTTCATTTTCCAAAAAACTCGGAAGGTTATTTTTGCGCCACCTGGGTCTGTTTGATCCATTTCCAGGAGTTCGGGGCATCACAAGTGACGGTCGTCTCTAGCTTTCCAAGTGGAATTCTTTGTGGTTGCATGAAGAATTAGCCTAATTACCTAAATTTTTGATAGAAAACCGTTAATTGGGCGAAATCATAATAGTTAATATATTTTTAAGTAATCGATTACTATTTAGATGATTATTGTTTGAAAAACGATGATAACCTCAAAAATATTCTGAAAAATATTATTAGAGCATTCATTAAATTATCTGGATATCTGAGACAACTCTCCACTTTTCTTTAGCGGATCACTTATCTATGATAAACAAAACAAATTCTTATTTAAAATTTCTAAATTAATGAAGATATATTTAATATTTCTGTTTTAAGAAAAATCTAACCTAGTTTCGGTCAATCTTTTTAATCATAATTTGTCTAACGATATTGTTGCAAGAAGCAAAGTGATGCACCTACATACTTAGTTTCTCAACTTTCTCGCAGTTAAAAAGGTTCACTTTACTTATTTAAATTGTGAGGGGTGTCCTAAAATATTGAAGAGAGTTTTTCACATTTGTTGCATCTTAATTTTTGCTTTGATATCAGCTGTTTGGATATTGGGTAATAGAAGAAACAAGGCCTTCAAGAACTCGTCCTAGAGCCCATATAATTAACAGGTCCTGACTTCAATACTTGCAAGTTGCAAAATTATAAAATTTTGGCTTACTTCCTTCCTTGCTTTATTATAGTATTTGGTATCGAATTTTCGACCACAGTAGCATCGATTTTGGGTGCCATTCACCAGCGGAACTTTCAACATATACACGACTGATCCAAAATAGCTAATAGAGTGGGCGCCGAGGTCTGTTGCGCGATGCTTGATTTCAGGCGACCCTGCAAACTGCCGGAAATATACCGGAATACTGCAATATCTTCCAGGCAGAAGTTTTTGCGGTCAGAGAAGCTGTTGAGATAGTTAATAATGCACGAAACGGCAGTTAAAACATCTTACATCGTCATTGCGTTAGAAAATGATGTTACAGGCAGGGTAGCAGCAGATGTAATGGCTGCCGAAAAGCGGTTGCACTGCAAAACGAAATAATCTAGATGCTACCAAAAGTGCCATCCGCTTGGCTGCCGAAAGCGTTCTGAAAGTGAGCAAGCTGCTACTAACGATACAAAATGAAATTTTCGAAAGAGCCGAAAGACGGATCTGTGAGATGTGGAACGTTTTGAAGGCATGCGGGACCGCCAAGATCATGTACAAGGGAAGCGAAGGAAAACTCGCATAATTTACTCGCACGGCCTCGGAAAGACTGCAGAACAGTTGTTGGCATAGTCACGAGTTACAACTTACCATAATATCACTACATGCGAGCTGTATGGGCATTATTAATCGATGACGCATGTAGAAAGTGCAGGGAGTATAAGTGAGGGAGACACCAGAATACATCCCCTGATTTGCCATCTTTACTTATAACTCGCCTTTGATATTTAGGAGTTTCAGGGACTAGAAAAATGCGCTTAAACTTAAGTTCATATTAAACTGAATCTCCATCTTGCGTTTCTGTAGGTCTATGTATGACGTGACAGCCGGCCAGTATTACTTAACCTAACCTAGTTTCGCTTTTGGGTCTAGAAAAAAAAAATTTTAAGGTTTTAGTTCAACTGTGTATCACCCTAATGTTCCTATGCCTTAAAATCATATTTACAAATTAAATAATGGTTTCTTAGAGAAAGATATCATATTAATTAAAAATGTATGTATGCATGTCTGTACATATGCTTGTGCCAATCTCCGTCTGTCATCAGAAACAACTTGATTTCGTGGAAAGCAGAGTTCCACATATGAAAACCAAAAAGTGAAAGGCCGAAAAGTGAGTGACAATGAAACCGAAACCAATTGTAAATTAACAAAATCAAGTAATTTTGATTAAAATGTACTGATAAAAGATCTTTAAGCTGAAGAAATTAAAGCGCCTCGACACAAACAAATAAGTGTTTACGAGAAAGACACACAGCCGCATACAAACAATGAAGGGAGGTGAAAAAGGAATGTGCAAGAGAGTTCAGATGAAAAATGGGCCATATTAGTTTCGACCTGCGCAGCGCGCACTTGCCGAATGTTGTTGATAAAATAAACATAAAGAGATTAAATTAAAATTCCATTACTTGCAGCAACAAAGTAGATGAGGTACATTTTCATATTTTCATAGCGCCGGGAGGAGGTTGGCTCCATGCGAGTTGTTCAGACTTGAGCGAAACTCAATTTCATGCTTAGTGAAATAAATAAACATACATATGTACATACTTATATACGAGCTGTATGTTTATGTAAGTCAGCAAGCAAAAAGGGCAGCAAAATCCTACAAAAACAGCTATGAGGGGGATACACAGGAGTCATGCCACAAATATGACAGAAGAACCATTAAAGAAAAAAATAGCTGTGTGTGTGTGAAGGCAGGGGACAGACCTTAGCTAGTTATTAATATTTATAAACAAAGATTATAAATAAAACATAATTCACTTCAAGTGCGCACAGGCAGACGGACGGCCGGACAGACAGACAGGTCGCCACAAATATCCGCCAACAATTACACAAACAAGTTTTGCAGTCTGAAATATCGGCGAACATATTGAAATATGTGCATATGTATGTGAATACCGCAGCACTCTAAAAACTGAAAAAAGATTAAGGAAAAAATCACAAATACAAACAAATCGCTTTGAACACCCACACAAGTGGCAAGAAGTGATATTTTAAATCTTCACCTTAAGTCGAAAGGCAGCGCAGAGTACAATCATCTTCGAGGCAGCGCTATACAGAGCGACCTACAAAGCAATAGCCACAGGAATAACAAATACAACACTGTAGTGTTTAATATCGACCGCAGTGAACACAAACTGTAATGTCAGAAGCAATAAATCAGTGGGCTAAATATGTCCCTTAGGGGCCATCCATAAATTACGTCACACCTTGAAGGGGGGGGAGGGTATCATTCAGAAGTGACATTGTGTGACAAGGGGCAGGGGGGTCTAAAGCTTTGTGACATCACATTGCAAAATTTTTGATGTACAAACGTGAAATTTATAGGTAAACAAAAAAATATTAAATCTTTATAAACACAATCTTTGTTTTTTAATACTTAAGTTGTAACGAAGCTTTTTACTGCCCCTACTTCTTACAAGTATAACTTGCTGAGGTATACTCGCCGTGTCCAGGGTTCGTTACAATAAATTTGTAAACATTGGGGCTCTTTTACGAATCGTACTTTATTTTATTTTATATTGTAATTTTAATTAAAGTTAGTCATACTTATTTAAAAGATCGTGTAGCATTGTGGCCTATATTTTTCTTCATATAAGGCCACCAATCAACACAAACAATCACATAAAAAACAAGAGATGTTACCTATTGCGAAAATTCGTCCGCAAAGAATTGCAGCTAGAAGTGCCCGAGAGATTCTCTGTTTAATAAATGATGACGATGCTTTCTGGATGGAAGAAGACGATGTTGATACGAAAAATATTCCTGACATCCAAATTCAGAACAAAAATAAAGTGCCTGATTTACCAGTAATAAATGATATAAAGGAGTGGATCAAAAGTCCATGGACACAAGATGATTAAGTTTTGAATTTTTAATTAGTATAATTAGGTATCTATTATTTCTTGACTAGTCATTCGTTGTCTCTGTACTTAAATATTTAACTAAATGTTGATTTTATTGAAGATTATTCAATAAATATAAGAATATATAGAATAGCCTGTTTTTTTATTTTTTGATAAATCAATAAAATTGGAAAACGTGTGACGTCACGACAGGGGGAGGGGGAGTTCAAAATGTGACAACTTGTGACAAGGACGGGGGGAGGGGTTAAAAAGTCTTTAAATTCGTGTGACGTAATTTATGAATGGCCCCTTAGTCGGCCGGACAGACGGCGTTGGAAAAGAGAAAAAGACATGCGTCCACACAAACACTCTTACACACTTATATACAGATATATATGCATACATACATACACATGTACATATATTTCGAAAGGAGTTGGATTTATGTGTATAGCGCTTGCGGTGACTAGGTCACTTCTGTCGTATGAAGGGAAATAATTCATTAAGTTTTGTACTTATGGTCTGTGAGTATGCCCCATATGAACTCTGCGTTAAAGTTTCGATTTGGTTGACCGCAAAAGCGTATACCAGGAGTCGTAGAAACAAAGGAGAATCATAAAGCCAGATATCTTACTTAAGACCTTTTTACTCAAGATTTCAATCACAACTTTAGTTCAGGAATACCCAAATGTTACTCGCGGTCCAAACCAAAATCGACGCTTTGAGAACACACTACTGCTAATACTATTGAGCTGCCCTTGTTTTAAATGCTACTGGAACAAATTTCAAAACCTTCACTTCCAGTAAAGTTGAACGTCATCAGTACTTCTTCGAGGAGAAATACGAACACATTGGAAAAAATCAAGGATGTGATTTTGAAAACTCTAATTTTCAAATGCTCTGAACCATGATAATCGCATTTCCTAAACGGAAGTCCACACACTGTCGTTGAACATCATAAAATTTACGACGTAAACGTTCGAATTCTCTTTACTACCAGCATAATGTATTGTATGTCATGCTTAGTAGAAGAGGAAATACTCGAAAAGGCTACAGGATTTCAATTCAAAAATGGAGTCTGCTTGTAGAGAGAACTTTATGAGCAGTTTTCATAGACAATATTCTACCAGAACCTTGCTTGAAGCAGCACAGCTCTTTAGGAACTTAAAGAAGGATAGTCCGATACTATAATTGTAATTGATGTCATTAGAACCAAACCCCATTTATTGGCATAGAAGAGTTAATTTTGCATAACAGCTTGTAGCAATGACCTGTTGGATGCGGCCCTATAACTACCTATCCCCTTTCTATAAGATCGCAACCCCTTGGAACACATTATCTTGTGGAATTGGACAGTTTTAAGTTAGATAAACTTCTAAGAGAAACATTCGAGATTATATTTGTAAGAGAAATCTGTCTTTTTTGATCATGTCTTCCCTGACAGTCTAAGAGGTTTGAGTGCTTAGGTTGACTTTCACTCTATTGAAATATGGATGGTTTTCGTAAATATTCTATAAGTATGACTACACATATCGAGAAAAATCTTAAGGTGTAAGTGCTTGATATTTTCTTAGATGACCCCAAAAATTACAGGGTGATCTTTTTCGAGGTTACCTACTTTTTACTTCACAGAAACTTCAAATTTATTGGAGAATGTTTATTATCATTCTAAAGAACATTCTTTAGAATTTTGAAGATTATCTCTTTTAAATGTTAACCGTTTCTCCGATAGTCCATCCGTTGAGTTTAATTTCAATTCCAATGGTAACGCGTTTGACCGCATAGATTTTAGAATTTACATATACCCACAGAAAAAATATAACGGTGTGTTATCACAAGATCTTAATGACCAATCGACCGGCCCAAAATGTGAAATTATCTGCACATTTGTTGAAACCAAATGTAGTCGAGATCCCGAGCTTTACTTTCAGGCCTCAAATAGTCGGTTATTAAGCCGCAATAACGGTCGCCATTGACGGTTACGTTCTCACCGGCATAACTTTTGCATGAAAAATCATGCCAAACTGTGTTTTTTCTGGATGAAATGGCAGTTCTTGAGTCTCTTCACGTAGGTCCTCGCCCAAATACGGCAGTTTTGCTTGTTGAACAAAATTTAGCTCGAAAACTTTAGATCTTCTTGGAAATTTTCAAGAGCCCATAGGGCGAAGCCATGTCACGTGGGAAGGTCGAACAGCTTCAGTTCTTGCACAATCTGTATTTTTACGCTTTCATTATAAGATCTCGATGTAAAATGCGACAAGTCGTTCCATACGTCAATCCGAGTTGCTGCGAACGGCGTCGAATCGTCACTCGACGGTCTTCTTGTATACTCTCAGCTATGGCTGCTATATATTCTTCACTGCGTGATAGAGGTAATCTTTTCTGTCGAATATTGTCAAATAATTAACGCTGGGTCTAAAGATAAGTGATTGTTGATGGTATTGCGAATAGTACGCTCAGTAGACGTACCTCTTTAGGAAATTTACCGGTGACAGATGGCTGACCAAGATTTTTCGCTTAACTATGGTTTGATGTTATTTGATTCTCTGCCGAGCTCTAGTCGTATACCAATTCTCTCTCATAAGAATAAAAAAAAAATGAAAATGCATCGAAGTATTTTTTATTTTTCCCTATTATTTCCAAAGTCAAATACCCCTCTAAAAGCACAAAAAAAGAATACGCCAATAAATAGTAGTGAACGAAAGTAGTGTGTGAGAGTACGAAATGACCTGCGAGTGTATTAAAAAGGCATTACAAATTGCCGTCTAACAACACAGTTCACTGCAGCTGCGCCTCTCATTCATTCATACATTTAGAATATCAATGTTTGTACTCTTGTGACCAGTCAGCCGTTTCGCCTGCTCCGTTAGTCAGCCGGCCTTGGTATTTCCTTCAACGACAAAATATTTAACGGTGAATTTCTGACCGTTTCACCGAAAAGTCAACAGCGCATATTTCAACTAAAAAGAAAGACTCCTCCCTTCCCTAACACGCGTTCCACCTACACGCAACGACAAACACAGGCTTGCGGCGCGGCAAAGCGAGCGTATCCAAAAGCAATTGCGCGGTCTCGCCTGCCGGGCTTAGTGAGTGCGGCACTAGGCAGCATGCGGCAGCGAAATGCGGTCAAGCAATGAAATTCTATACGGCAGCGCGCGACGACTTCCACGGCTATTACTAACCGTGCGACGGACAATGCTTATTGATATTGCTGGCACATGCATATCTTCCGGAGATAAGCGCTGCAGATAAGCGGCGCAACAAATCGCCAAGGTGTGAAGCTGCGTCAGCGTGTGATGCGTCAGTGGTTGTCGGCGGCTGTTGTGACCGCCATTCGGCAGGTCTTGGTTCGTTGGTTGGGGTCGCGTGCGCGCTGCTGCTTGGCGTGAAATTATTAACTGTCCGCTTATATTTCGAAAAAATAAAAAAGCAATAATTCAACGGAATAAAGAAATGAAAATAAGTATGTGTATGTGTGTTTGTAGTTGTGCTTTATCTCCTCTTGGCTGCTGTTTGTTTAATTTTCGCTCTCGCCCAAAACGAATTTGAATAATTTCTTTTGCCCGCCTGTTTGTTTTGCGTTGCGTGCCGCGGCAGCAAATCCGTCGGCGTCTTCGTTGGTGCTACCTGATGCGTAACATTTAATTTTCGGCTCGTCCACGTTACTTGTGGGCGCTGTCGCACGTTTTTTAACCTCAGCTTTGGCATATTGTTGCTTTGATTACGTTCGCCTATTGAGCTAAAATGACATCTTCCCTGAACGTGCTAAGATTATAAAATGTCCGATTTCCCTTTTGAAGGTAAAAATGTATATTATGAATTTCAATCTGCTTTACTGGTGACAAATGTACCGTAAAATATTAAATTCGAATTTTTCGTTTTACCCTGAAGTTTGATGATGTTAGTCGAAACTATATAGGGTCAATATTTTTTCGCTGTTGCTATTTTTTTTGAATTTATGGTAGAGGTAGTTTCGAATTTCAGACTCAAATTAAATGCAGGCCACAATAGGTTTTATTAGATCATTATTGTAGTATATCATATCAGTTCTTTTTCCATTGATTTTTATTTTACTAAATACTTCAGAAGTTGATTCATTCTGCTTTCAGCATGAAGGGAAAAAACAGGCTTTGTTTTTCATACACAGTCAGAGAAGATATCCGAAAATCCAACTATAAATCCTCGTTTTTCCCCTTCATTGCTGAATTAATCATGGTTTCCACAATGAAATATTTCAGACCCCTCCTTTCCCCTGTCATTGGCTTGAGGTTCTTTTGAATTTGATATGTCCGCTCATGGTTTTTTATGTACCTTGGTATTATATAATAAGATTATAACGCCCCGTCTTTTAATTTGGTTCCCGGGTTCTGTGAAAGTTGTCTGTAAAGGGTTATGCAAATATCATTAAATTTGGGTAGTCTTTCCAAAGACTGTTATCTCATATACATTTCTCTATTGGAAAAAAAACTTTCACGGATTGGCTTATGAGACGTTTTGCCAGGGAAACATCGATATATATACTAAAGTTATCTCTTCAATTTTGAACTCTTATCATTCTTTGTGAATCTGGGGAGTGACAAAGTGTCATTCAATTCTCCTACAGTTCTTTCATATGACTTTTGCAGTTTAGCATTTCGTTAGATCATTTCGTCGAGTTTTGATATTCCTTGCCATACTCCTGTCCAGATCGTTGTAAATACAATATATGGGCTTACCAATGTCGGTCTAGTATTCAAATAATTTCCATTCTTTGCAATCTCATGCACTAGCTCATTGCCATCGATGGCTATGTAACCAAGTCTAAGTGAAGTTGTTAGCCCTGGTGACACTCTTCTTTGCTGCCTTGCTTCCCAAGGCACTTCTAGTAGTTATGCGAAACGAGGTTATGACCTTGATAGTTTCTTGGATCACTAAGTACATTTTAACTCTGGAGTTGTCTGCTGATGCGTTAGAGGCTAGCTCCGCGGTTTTTCAAAAAGCAAAAACCGATGCTTGAAATATAAGCCCTAAAAGGCTGCATTTGTCTAGTTACGGACAGTATATTCCTACATCATTTTCGATAATTCCTTGTAAATGTTTAATGTTTGCGCACAGGTGCCATGCCTATGCCCCAATTAACTCTTTAAAAATTTACTTTGAATCTTATTTCCCAATTGAAAAGTGGAAGCATTTACCATAGTGCCTGTCAAACCGCCATTATCCACTGACATATGTACATATGTATGTCTGAAGTTTTTACATGTAAATCGACC
The DNA here is from genome assembly GCA_037783105.1 of Bactrocera zonata. Lineage (NCBI taxonomy): Eukaryota > Metazoa > Arthropoda > Insecta > Diptera > Tephritidae > Bactrocera > Bactrocera zonata. The sequence goes on along the minus strand of JBAWJQ010004425.1, from coordinate 640,343 downwards.
GTTAGTAGTCGTTTCGTCGATTTTGGCGCGCAGTAGGGCGAGTTCCGTACTCCTGTCTACCCAACTTTAGCACCGTAGAGAAAAATTGGTCGTACGTCCATTAGTCTCTAAAAACCAATAAAAATTTTCATATCAGTAAAGGTACAATAGACTGTGCCATAGATAGATATACTACACTGCGTCCATTGGTTTATTGGATATATTTCAATCTCAGTCTAGTAGAAGCTAGGCAATAGAAAATGACAAACAGTTTTGTCAAGAAACATCCGACGAAATATTTAGCTCCAATACGTGAGAACCTATTAAAAAGTGTCTAGTCAGAACACCTCCAATTGCGGAAAGATTGACTTTGTTAAGAGCAGGTAGTTCAAAGGACCTCTTACAGTTCACTCTGAGTCGCAAGGAGCTTGCAGCCGCAAAAGTTGTACTATCTCCGAGCCTCTAATAAATCATTAGTGGTCACGTTAAGTCTGAAAAAAGTTCTTTTCTCATTTCGTTGTGGGTGTGTTTTACGTGGCGGGTCCTAAACCCAGCGCATAACCCTGGGATGTTTCGCCTTTTCACTTTACCTCGCCTTCAAACGGAGTTTTTTGTCATCCCAGAGGATACTTGGTCTAAGACGGGAAGATCACTGGGTGCATAAAATTTGACACATTTTACGATGCTTTTGCTCTATGTAGTTATAGTTTTCTTCTTCTTCTCATAATTTTGAAAATTTCGTTCACTAAAATGTAACTATTTTTCGCATTCATTTATTGTTTCCATACAATTTTGTATAAATACATATTTACTTACAATGTTTCTACACAAGTGTTGCAATCCAAATGTTGATAAGCAATTTACTTAGCAACAAAGCGAACACCTGATGCTGCGCGCCACATCTGCTGAGGCGATTAATTTGACTATCTCACCTACCGTTTGCGGAGTAATGCGTTCCACATGAATGAAAACCGGCCGGTCGTTGAGTTGATGATGCTAACACCAATGTTGCTGAGCGCACACAACGCCGATTGTCAGCAACATTTAGAAAATGCTCTCTGCACACGCAGTAGACATAAGAAAATAAATTAGCCGAATTTACACTACTACGAGCGTTAAATAAGTCAGGCGAGAGCAGCAGCCCAACAACCACCGCAATCAGCACATTTCCCACCTTCAATGCGCTCGCCGCTTGCACTTTGTTATTTTCGGCTGAGCCACTGAGCGCACACACCAAACGAATCGCCCAACTGTTGGAAAGCAAACAAAACATTCGCATGCCTCAGTACAAAATCAGCTCTCGTCACGTACAGAACGAAAAGTGAATTTACAGTGAAGTCAAAGCGGTTCGTGGTCTTTGTTGTCGTCGTTTGAGAGTATGTTTATATGTACGGTGAATGTGTTATTACGTTGCCGGTAAAACGAAGCGTAGTTCGTGGTGTATTATTAGAAGGAAGTGTGTAACGAAACGAAACGAGTAATAGACGACGCGTTGAAGCGAGTACCGGAATCGGAAATAAAGTGTAGTGTAAAGTGTATTGTAGGCTATAAAGAATAATCAAAGCAACAACCCACCCACCGACGAAAGAGGGTGAGTCCGTGTGCGCGTGTGTTTGTTCATTCAGTTGTGGTGCCAAAGGAAGGAAGTGTGGTGAATTTTGAAATATATCAAAAGCTATACGATACACAGGCAACGCATAGCACCTCGCGTGATAGTTAATAGTGGCGTGGCGTGTCGTGTAAGTGATTCGGCAGCCGATTGCTGCTTGTACTTAGCCGAAAAATAGTTGGTTAGCTGCTGCCTAGGCTACGGCTACGGCTACTAGGCAAACTGGTCCATGCGTGCAGATAATTAGCAAACGCTTGCACGTTCGCAACGTCAGAAGAACGTCAGCAGCTGACCGTGTTGGACCACTGACACGGCAGCTCCAACGACCCCACTGTGGGTAGTCCAAAACAAAGTCGCTACCATAGGAAAGTGTTTAGTGTGAACTAAAGAATTAAATTAAAAATATTGGCAAATGTTGTTATTGTTGTGCGTGCGAAGTAAGCGCATAAATAGGCGTCAGTTCGCCTGTCAGTTATTTTTGTGTCGTCTTTTTTGAACCTTCAATCCGTCCACATAACGGACAGCTGTTGCGCGTGTTCGTGTGCGGCTCTTGGCTATTTTGGTATTCCGCGCCGTCAACGCCTGTTGGCCGTCTGGTCGCGCGGCTAGACCAGCGACACGGTAGACAGTGTGACGCCGATACTCAGCTAGCGTTTGTATTGTCTTAACGAATGTTGTTTTTAAGTTGAGTGTGTGTCGCGGCAGCGGATAATTTATGAAAGACATACACACGTCCCCAGATTTGTACATACTTTAAGTGCGCGAAAGGAAGAGCGTCTCGTGGCGTGTCTCGAAAAATTAATCACCCAACAACGCGCGCGTGGGCTACGACTGATAAGCGACGTGTGTTAAGTCAATCACAAAAGTGATATTTCACAGCGAAACGAAAAGAAGGAGGGCAAATACGACACGCGCGCTGATGGAAAATTCGCACTGAGCTCGCCACCTTCAGTCTGGCTAAAAACTCCCGCAGTACTTAGGCTTCTGCAACACGAACACGTCTATGCAAATTAGCTGAGGTGCGCGAATTTTTTTGTTGTGGCCTGCAAATTCAGTCGCTAACGCAGAGGTGCGAATGAAAGCCGGCTCGAGCTCGTAGACAACACACTTTTTTTGCGTTTCTTTGCCGCGCGCATTAAGTGCAACGGCTTGTAGTGCATTCCAGCGTTGGTACTCTTTTCGTGTCACGATTTTTTTTTCCACTATATTTGCTGCGGTAGACGCCGGTCCCGCACGCCGCAAAACCCCAATGGGCAATTAAGGTGCAAACGTGTTGTCATTTAATTAAAAATTAAAAATTCTACTAGAATACAAATTAGCCCGAGGATCGGTCGGTCGTCTGTACGTACGGGTAGGTCCGCAATTGCATGCAGCACGTGCTGTGGTTGAAGAGTGGATCCGCGCTCTGTGTTGAAGGCAAATTGCAAAAAAAAACGAAAACAAATAGAAAAAATACAATAAGAACAACACGACAACGTAGCATATTGCTAATAGGAAGTATTGCAAGTGTTAATCGGTCGCGTGTGACTTGAATACGTGAAACGCGCACAGCTCGTAGGTTTGCATGCAACGCGACTGAACAGCTAAATTGCTAAAAATTATAAGCAGAAAACATTGAGTAATGTATACGCGCGCAAACATGACGAAGACAAAGGCCGCAGCTCCACATTACAACAACAAAGATAACAATAAAGCGTGCCATAGACGCTTCAGCGTCTTGCACAACATGCCAGCTGTCATCTGCCTGTGCATTTGTATGCTCAGCTATGCGCTGCAACCCATCAGCAGTGTTGCTGCCGCCGTCTCCTCCTCCTCCTCCTCGGCGCATTCCGACAGCGACCCTTGCTACTTCGAGGACAAGCCGCGCAAGTGTCTGCCCAGTTTCGTGAATGCGGCCTACGGTAATCCCGTGCAGGCGTCCAGTGTTTGTGGCGCGAGTCGGCCGGAGCACTTCTGCGAAATCAATCGCGATGGCACGCTCAGCGAGTGCAATGTGTGCGACAATAGCCGTGCCGAAACGCGTTTTCCCGCTAGCGCCTTAACTGATTTGAATAATCCCAACAATGTGACTTGTTGGCGTTCGGCGAGCGTGCCAGTGCCGGCCGATGTGGATACCGCGCCACCGGATAATGTAACGCTCACGCTGTCGTTGGGCAAGAAGTATGAATTGACCTATGTAACGTTGTCGTTCTGCCCGAAATCGCCACGTCCCGACTCATTGGCCATTTACAAGAGTTCTGATTACGGTCAGACCTGGCAACCCTTTCAGTTCTACAGTTCGCAGTGTTTGAAATTTTATGGACGACCGGATCGCGCTAAAATCAGCAAGTTCAATGAGCAGGAAGCACGTTGCATAGATTCGCATCGTGATGGCAGCACCAACCGGTTCGCTTTCAATACACTTGAAGGTCGTCCCTCGGCCAATGACTTGGATGCATCGCTTGTACTGCAAGATTGGGTTACCGCCACCGATATACGCGTTGTCTTCCATCGGCTCGAGCTGCCACGTGAGCTGGCGGCGGCGCAGGCAAAGGATGCCGCCAAACCAGCTGCGAATAGTTTTAGCGATGAGATGGGCAGCAGTCAGGAGGACGAAGACGACGAAGATGAGGAGTATGACTACAATCTACAGGGCAACGATAGCACATATGAAGATGAAGACTATGCTGCCGAACCCAAAAAGCATTTGGAGTTGGATGATGATAATTTAGATTTAGACTATCCAAATGATGGCGGCATCAGCATCGTGCCAGAGGTCAAGCGTTACAACAACAAACCAAAACTGACCGCCTATGAGAAACATTACCAAGCCAAAACAGCGCTTGCTGCAGCTGCGGTCGCGAGCACCACAAAGGCGGATACCGCAACATTGGACAAACATGCGGTCGGCAGTGATGGCAAAGTAGCGCCTAAGCCTACCACCAAGGATCTATTGTCCATTTCACAACATTATGCCGTCTCGGATTTTGCAGTTGGCGGGCGCTGCAAGTGCAACGGACATGCCTCCGAGTGTGTAGCCACAGTGGGACCGAATGATGTGCTACCGCGCATGTATAATGCTGGCGATGACTTCGATGGCACTGGTGTTGCGCACACCAATAGCAACCACAATAACAACAACAACATAAACAACAATAATAACAATGCCAATGTGAATGTCAAGTTGACAATGACGTGCGCTTGCAAGCACAACACAGCCGGACCGGAATGTGAACGTTGTAAGCCATTCTACTTCGATCGTCCATGGGGACGTGCAACGGACACCGACGCCAATGAATGCAAAAGTAAGTGGAATCGCTTTTTTCTTTGCTACTTCTTTTTTGTTTTTTTTTGTTTTCCTGTGCTCACATACTGTGCATGTCCATGAATATATTCTACGATGGCACGACCACTGGATGCCGATAGTTAGATGAATGAGCTCACAAGTAGCTCAGGGATGTCTGTGTGTGTTTGTGTGGCTCTCATAGTGCTTGGCAGTTTAGTCGGGTTCAAGTGTTTCGTACAGTGTGTGTTGGTATGTCTTTTAATTGAATTCAGCTGAGAGTTTGTTAGGCATGAATGGCAAAAACGTTCGATAAAAGCGGCGACGGCGGCAGTTTGGCTATGAAGCGGTTGTTGTTCGACTATCAAGGCAAGGCAAGCCGCTAAATCATTGCACTGCATGGAGAGTGGGTTATGAGGTACAGTGCTGGCACATTGTTGGTGATTTACAGTCGGTTCCTATATGGTAGATGTAGGAAGCAAGGCTGAGTCTAGTCCTCGACATACACATATACATACAAATATTGTATGTTCGCTGTGTCGCCGCCCAAAAATTTATGATGTGAAAATGTTCCTTGTCTCCTCTTTTCGGCCGGTTGTGGCAAGCCGATTGACGCTGATGGAGCTTTAGGTAGTTTTGTGGGTCGCAGTTAATGGCTCTGTCGATACAAATGGGCGAAAAACTGATTAGCAGGTTTCGGCAATTCACACAAACACACACACACTCGTACTCACCAAGCACACATACGGTTCATGTTGCAAGTTGTTCCGCCATATTCACATTAGCTGTGCTAAAATAGCCGGCTCGTGTGTAGGTAGCAGTTCATTGCTTGGAACTTGTCAACCCGAAAGCAGTGGGAGACCTGCTGATGACACTCGCCACTTTCGGCTGGTCCGTGCTTGTGGAGTGTTCACAGCTTGTTGCTTGTCGGTATGCTCCGTGCGGACGAAATTCATGTTCATTTGTAGACACGAGTGTATTATATTTCTGCTGTTGTTGCTGTTTTCATTTACTGGCTCTTCGTTGTTTTTGTACTGGAAGGTACAACGACAAAAGCTTGTTTTTCTTATCAGTACATGCAGCTATTTACACTTGTACATATGTTTATATACATTTCATTTGTAGGCAGGTTTGTATGTGTGTGTCCATGCATGTATGAATGAAATTTTAAAAGCACTTTTGTGCGCTTATTTGGGATTAACATTGGAATTGTAAATCAACTTGTTGACTCAGCAGATTAATGTGAATTTTGGCAGATTAAATGTTAATTTTTGGTTAGTTTGCATATGCCACACATACGTACGTGCAAATGTGTCTATGCAGCGCTGTATTTTTTGTGAAGTGTGTGGGTTGTTTATTAATTATTGGTTTACTTAAATTTCACATTAACAAAAAGTGGCCATTACAAAACGGATTTTAAGCAACAGTATTTTAACCTTTAATTACGAAATTCCCGTTATATAAAGTAAGATACTGGTAGAAATAAATACTAAATTAAAGGTTTATTTATTTTTCGATTTCCGATTGAATTCTTTTTAAAATTAGAAACTATTTAACATAAATGAATTTCCACTCCACAGTCCTGTGTGAGCACTCAATTTCTTTAAAAAAAGAACTAAAATTGCTCAGTGCAGAAATCTTGCATTTTTAAATGATTCCTCAATCATATGAGTAAGATGTTTTTAAATAATTCCAGAAATCATATGGTTCTTTAAAACCTTGCATAAAATTAAATATTTTAATAAAACATCTGAAAATCTGCAAATATTTTTTATCAGAAAAATTTGATTAATTAAAAAGCAGAAAACACGTTAAATTCGGCTGCACCGAAGCTATAATATCCTTCGGAGGCGTATTTTTTTATAGTGCAAAGGAATTTAAAAATATACTGATTTTTATCGGTCAGTTTATACGGTAGCTTAGGGGTCCAATTCGAACAATATTTTCGCGGGACAACGGAGATTTTAAAGAAAAAATTATATAGCAAATTTCACATTTCACTTTTGTGTGCATTTGACGCTAGTGAAATTTTTCCGTATTCCGTCTGATCGAGCAGATAATGATCTATGCCAAATTTCCTGAAGATGTATAAAAAAAGGTTTCAATACAAGGAGTTGGTTTCGATTGTTCGGTCAATATATCAGACAAACAGGCAGACGGACATGGCTGAATCGATTGATCTGTTATATATACGTATATATTTTGTAGGATGGTAATGGGTGGTGGTGTGGTAATATGAATATATTTAAGTTTATTTTGTTGAAATTTAAATAGTATTGGGTATTTTTATTATTATTTCTATAATACACATATTTAGGATAAATTCTCTTATACTAGATATTGGTTGTAATTCAAGTACACTAAATTAAAACATTGGAAATCGATTTTGAACATAATTTAGTTTGGAAAATATTAGATCTTCTGTTTAAAAATATATTAACTGTTTCTCTGATTGTATTGGTTACATCTTTCTCACGATAACTGTCCGTTTGAGGACAATTCATCTTTCTAATTTTTGAACGCTATATTCAATATAAGAAACAACACCCGATTTGTATGACCATTTTGTCATGTTTTTAGAATTTTCCAGTTTTTAAATTACAAACTTGATCCGGACTGACAAAAAAAAATTAATTTCACGTATTTTGGTAAAATTTTTATTATCGCCTCTAAATTAGGTTCTTGCGTCAACACTAATTTCCATAGACATATTATAAGCCTCGGTGCTTTCAGCGAATTTTTTTTTCGGTTTAGACTCATTTTCAGAAGGCCATTCGCTACATAGTTGGACAGTGTCGATGTCATATTCGCAAACCCACGTCTCATCAACAGTAATGATGCGTTAATTGAATGTAGGGTCCTCAGCTACGTTATCAAGCATATCTTCTGTGACCGCTACACGATGTTGGTTTTGCGAAAAATTTAGGTCTTTTGGCACGAATCTAGTTTTGACACGCTTCTTAGCCAAACATAATTACCCAAAGGTCTTGTATATGTATGTTATCGGCATTAACAGAGGAGGATGAACAACTTGCATGAGGCGAGTTTTCTATGTCTTCCAAAACATCACTGAACCCAAAACACTTCTGGGCATTTTTAGCGGTTCCGATTCCTTTGGAATCATTACTTTTTTATGTTGCAAGCTTCCCGAATATTATTAGAATAATCAAAAATTTGCTTCTGTGTAAAATAAAAAAATTAGCGATGTTTGCAATTATATATATTAAATTCTTCAATAATTCGCTCTTATCTTTCTTTATAGATTTCAAACGAATTTAAAAATTTTAACAGTTAAAATCAACTACAGTGTTTTTAGATATAAACGTTTTTTAGAACTTCTTTCTTTTTGCAAAATATTATTTTGAAAACATTTCTATTCGATTCTGAGCTAATGAAGTATACTTTTTATGCTGAAATTAATATTGAGAATATATATGTATATGAAAAATAAAAAACACTACAAATATTTACTCAACAGTATATTTAAAAAGTAATAGTCTTTATTGAGTAAATTTTTCTAACTCTGTAATATTCCTATATGAGCAGTAATGGGAATCTCTACTGAAACGGAAGTATTGAGATCAATATTTCTTCTTTCTATTTTTTTTTTATAAAATTTCCTGTGGCATCGCATTTTTTTCTGTTGACTCTTTTAAACTTTCCCATTGAACTACAATGGAACTTAACATGGTTTCGAAGCTAAGCTTGTTGAACTCTAATTCGCCGTCATTTAGGAAATCACGTTTATCTTAAAGATTATTCAACAACTTCCACGTGATATTTCTGATCGTCCGTTGATGATCCAAATAGTTTTCTTGAAAAAAGGAAAATACTCAAAGCCTCTTAAACAATCTTATCAGTTTTACCAACTGGATAATTTTAGCGATTCGTCAATCCAACTATTTTCAAAGATCAGGAATTATTTTCAACTTCTTCAATGATTATTCAAAAAAATAGTTCTATATCGGCATGTTTTGTTTCATTAGAATTTGATTTATTGAATTATAATTCTTTTCATCATTAGAAATTTTCGGGAATAATAAATATTATGATCTGCTCTTACCTCCAATAAACAAGCGGAGGATGTAAGATACATTTGTAAAAAAAAATTGTATTTTAATTTTGAAAAGTTGATGGTTTAGAATACCGAATATATATTTTCGTTAGTTTCTAAAAAGCAAACATTGAAAAGATTAATTTTGAAGTATTACCTCAAGAAAGTTTGCGCAATTTATTGTCCTTTAATCTTGTTATTTCAAAAGCGTCGCCAGTTCTCAATTAAATTCTTCAATTTAAACACCAAAATTAAAAGCCAACTTCCAATTTAACACCTTCCTTTCGTTGCCTTTCTCCTCCTCCCCTTTGTGTATAAAACGATTGACTGCAAGCCGTGATTACAAAGAAGAAATTGCCAACAACAACAAAATACGTAGTAAACAGAGGCACGCACTAAGGCATTCTTGGACGGGGGATGACATGCCGCCGAACACAATTGCGTGGATTAAGTTATGGCGGAGACCAAAGGATAAAGTATAAAGGATGAAGGATGCGCAATGGACGAGATAAACGTGAAAAAGCCGGCCGCCAGGCGCCGGTTGATTACAACAAGCGCTATAAATGTTGACAATGAAACCCTCAATAAATGCACAACACACGAACCTTAACGAATTGGGTGGTGAGCGACGGAAGCGCACAGTTGTAATAAATACAACAATAACAAGCAGTAAAGTGGCAAGTAGGGGAAGAGAAGCTTGCGTAAAGGCAGTGCGAACAAAAATAGACGCCACTAAATATGCGCAAATATGCAAGTTAAGTGTATTGCGAAGAGGCATATATATGTATATACTACATACAATATCTACATACATATGTGTGTATATATTTATGCAACTGAACTTGAAAACCCGCAAGAAGCTGAAATTAGCAAACAAAATCACCCACTAAAACACATCACGCCCGCCCGCAAAGGTTGTAGCAACAACAAAAATAAATTTTAACAAAAACAAAAAAACAACAACAACATATCTATGCACATACATAAGGATTATCTGGTAACTAGGATAACTGACTCGTTTTCATGAGCAAATGACGGCCAGCTGTTCGCCTGGCAGGCCGTAAATCTTTACGTGCTGCAGCCAGCATCCCTTAGCGCCAAGCCGGTACTCGATAGCCATAGTCAACTATGTATATCTTCTTCAGTCGCTGTCAGCGTTGTTTTTATTGCAATTTTTTCTGCTTTCGCCGCAACATGCGCATCCTTCCTTCCTTCCTTCGTACCTACATACCTTTCTAGCAACGGCGCTAGGTGTATGCCATTCACCCCTCATGCAGAAACACATAAATATTTTCACCACCTTTCCACACTATTCATTATGTCCGCACACGCACACGTGTAAAAAAACTCATACATTTGCACGTGTCATCGGAGCAAAACTGCAAAAATGCGATGAATTTCCCAATAGACTCTTCGCCAAACATATCTGTCTGTCTGTCTGTCCATACTGTCCGCCAGTCGCCGCGGTGGCAGGCCATAAAACTGACATTGTACACCTCGTATACGAGTACTCATATATGGCAGTGCCAGAGTGCGCCGAGCGCAGCAGCTGGACCTGGTTGGCATGTGACGTTTGTTGGTTTTATTGCGAATTTTTCGGAAAGGCTTAAACAATAAAAACACCAAAAATACAAAAACACCAAAAATACAAAAAACACCAAAAATACTAAAAAACACCAAACAAACACTTTACACCAAATTTTTTTGGAAAAGAAATAAAGCGAAAATGGCACGCAAGCGACCGAGCCGGACATTATTATCTTTCGACGCCTGCTCAAGCTCGTATTCGCGCGTCGCTTTATCCCAAGGATGAGTTTATTTTTCGGTTTTACCGCAGGACAACTCGCAATGACAATGGGTTCGGAGGCTCACGGGCTCACAAGCTCACAGGCACACTTCGTTAGTCAAGCGCCGTTCGCGTGCTTTTGTTATTTTTGCTTGACACCACAATGCAGCTGACTGTTTTAATCATTTATTCCTCAACTTGCTGTTGTATGTTCGGCAATTTTTTACAACCCCACTTATTTTTATTGTTAGCACTTTTTTCCATTTGGTAAATTGCGGTTGCTGTTCTTCACTCAGTCAACACTTGGCTTTTTTAAGTTTGTCGAAAACATAATAGTAATATGTAAGTGTTTTGGGAATTAAAAAAAGGAAAAAGAAAAAAGTCGACAGAGAGCTTTCTCTTGTAGATTCCGGTGTCTCTGGATGTTACATTAGTACAATATTCTCTTCGTTGTCAAGATCTTGGACCTAATTATTAAGTGACAGCAATCTGAGAACCAGGAAGAAATAAAATATCTAAAAAAAAAAATTAAAAAAAAAAATGATATACGAGGCGTTTTTGCCTTGATCTGGCAAAAGCGGAACATTTTGTGAGGAAGTGTTGAGAATATTCTACCGTATCCTCTGTCAAACACCTGTTGCAGCAGACATCCGGTAAAATGTCCACTCTTACTGCATGAATCCGAGCGGACAGTCAACTCTTACAACCACTGAAAGGTGAACCTTGTTGATAGCGATGAGTTAACTGGACCTCCGCCGATTTATCCTGCGATCTTGCGATACCCAACATCCAGTAGTGAGCCACAGAACCTGTTTTCGTTCTGCTATTACTGAGACTGAAGTGGGGGGGGCTAGGAATTTTATCAGGCTTTCAGTTTCACTCAAACCTGTTTAATCACAAAATAAGTCGATGCTAGAGATAAGGCATCTGGAAAGATCTTCTTCCAGTATGAAGGAGACTGCATTCCGGAGCAGTAGATCTGCTGCTACTTTTATGGCAGCCAACTTCGCTTGGAAGACTTTGCAAAGTTCAGGGAGCCTACAACTGGAGGTGATGGAAATTTCTCAACAGCGTACTCTTCCACTAAACTCCTCTGCAAGATTTGAATCGTCCAAAAAATTTATGAAATCGGACTTGGTTTAGTACAAAACATTTACTGAACAGTTTTGTAGAATGCTATCGAGACTTCTTTTTCTTTATTGGCATAGACACCGCTTACTCCGGTTATAGCCGAGTTTACAATAGCACGACAGCTGTTCTTCCTTTTCGCTCTTTAGATCCAACTGGAGATCCCAAGTGTAGCCAGATCCTTCTCCACCTAGTCTTTCTAAATGAGTGGAGGTCTTCCTCTTCCTCCGGTTCTTCCGTCGGGTACTGCGTCGAACATACTGAGAGCTTTAGTGTTTTCATCCATTCGGACGACATGACCTAGCCCACGTAGCCACTGTCTCTTCATTCGCTAAATTATGTCAATGTCGTTTTAGAACTGTTCAAATCAGACTACCGTGATCTCCGTCGCAAAAATCAGTTTCCATACCTAACCTAATCGGCTCCGTTTCGGCAATATAGAATCCACTATTATGGAAATGACCTTTTTTGACTTCAGCTGATCATCAGTTGAATAATTTGTGACCTCAGCCATAAACCCTACAAGGATTATACTTCAAAGCATTCGTTTTATTCAAGAGGTGGCAAGGCTTTTTATATCTGACTTAGATGTGTTTGGGATGGACTTTTGATGTTCTATGTAAAATTCGAATAATGCGAATATTTCGCTATATTTTAAAGTCTTCTAGTCTTCTTCTCGTTGTCTTAAACTAGGCAAGTCACAGCTATATATTGTTTGTTTTTTATGTCGATCCTAAGTGAGTTTAACAAGTTTTATGCTGACCAAAGCATTTGCTAGCTGATGCCAATACTTTCTAAGGTATGAATTCGGATTTTGAGATGTAGATTTGTATCAGCTGAAGAGTTTCTAAAAAAGGGGTTTTTATTCTTCACAATAATATGTAGGTTCATTGATCTCGATTTACGCTTCTCTTCGTTGGGCATGATTGCGTCTTGCTTTTCCAAATTTTCGAGTATTGTCATGTTGTTCGTAGATAGATCTTGGAACAGAGAATTTGAAAGGTCTACTTTTTGCTTTATTGAAAGACTTTCGCGATTTAGGGTATTTTTAAATTCTTCTGATTGTGGATTTCCTAGTTCTTCATAATCCACAGAGAAGGTTGTACGTTAAGCTTCAAAATCTTCGGTGAGCATTACTATTAAGGACCGTTCCTACGACAGTCGAGTCTACGTAACCGGAACGGACTCAGACTTTTTATCCGGTGAAGAACTGCCAACACAGCAGAATTCTGTCGCTACATAAATTTGTTGATTTATATTTTTAAAATTTAAAATCCACGTCTTCATACAACTTCACATATTTTCTCTAACTGTAGATAAAAAAAATTGAATATCCAGCTCTCAGTGTACCTCCGTGTTTACGAACTCGCTTAAAATCATTGAGATAACAAACGAATTGCATAGAGCTAGCAAATCCATTGAAAATCCACGGGAGACAGGCAAAGTAATTGGAATAACACTTCAGTGACATTTAAGAAAAATCTGTTTCTAACAATTATTTGCCTTCTAGTTCAATAAGTAATAACAATTTTGTATCTACTTACAATAAATCAGCTGTACACTTCAAACAATATCACGTTGCATGCCACCCCCACGCCAATGCTAGTTGAAAGCAATCTACACCGTTCTGCAGAACACTATATTACCGGTGTGTCGTACACGGGACAACCCTCAATGTTTTCATTTCCAATTCATTGGCTCGCACATTTATATTTATATGTAGATGATCTGGCGAGCCGGAGCCGGAGCCAGAGCGAGACTGTGGCAAAGGCGGATTTGGTATTCGCAAACGATTTGTTGCCAGCTCAATTTTCCATTGTCATTGCGGCGGCGGCCACGGCGGAGGCTAGTGAACTCTCACCCTCACACGCCGCATGGAGATCCGCAAATATACCAGCAACAACAAACACATGTATTGGGAAGTGTAGAAGCTGTTGTTGTAGTAAGGGCAAGTAGAGAGATGAATGTGCCGCGCGACACCAACTTCAAGTGTAATTTGTGGCATCTGTTTGTCTTTCGAATTGAATTTCGGGTTGGTTGCACGCCAGCGCGCCCTCGCAGCATGTACACACTCACACATATACATACACATATGCAATTATATGGAGACGCGCACAATAGTTGCAGCGGGCGTCCAGCTGTTGCTGTTGCTCTTGAGTCGCTTATTCGCGCCACAATGACATTGGCACTTTTGCTGCTTTTATTGGCACGTTGGTTAGTCTCCTTGTAATTGTTTTTGTTGTTGTTTTTGCTACTGTTGTTTTTGTTGTAGCTTTAGCTGTTGCAAACTGCGCCACTGAATGCCATGCATATTCCGAAGTCGCCGAACGGAGTTAAATTCAATTGAGTCCAGCTTCGTGCTGGAGCATTGTGTGGCTGTGTATATATGTATGTGTATGTATGTAAACGTGTATGTGTATGCGTGTCGCAAATGCCATTTTTGTCTCGTCCACAACTGCTAATACAGTCCAAGCCAACGAGCAGCGCACAGCTGTCGCGCGGACAATACTCAACGGACTATTTGGCAAATAGTTGACTTTCCGCATTACCAGCTTACTCCTTCACTTATTTGCATGACTCGGCGCTGGCGCTGGCGATGGCGACGATGACGCTCATTCATTCGCCTGTCGCTTGTCAGCGTGGCTCGTTGCTTTGGCTGCGGCTCCGGCTCTGGCGTTTCTATCGCGTCGATTGCAATTGTTCGGATTGTCTAAAATGTTGGCAGCTGCAGTTAATTTTCATTGGCATTTCACTAATGTCACTTACTTCACTTAAAACACACACATACACATCTATACAAATATGTGAACATGTAAAATACGGATTTCGATTAAATGTGGATTGACCTTACTTTGCCGACGCTTGAAATGGAGGGTATAAACACGCATTCGAATGCCTAAAACACAAGCACAAACGCACATATTTATTACACCAACACATACACATGTCCATCTGACGCGCTATAATCTGTGCAGTCAATGCAAAGCAGCAATTATTGTAAATAGTAATTGACGTGATTGCTAGAAATATGTTGGCAAGCAAATGCAACGGCAAATGACTCGCATTAGTCGGCTCAGCGGCAAAGGAAACAAGCAAGCGACGCAAAAGCGGTTAAGGGAAGCAAGCGTAATCAGTGTATGTGCTTTGAGGCACATTTGCATTAGGAATTACTTAAACAATACACACACATACACATTTACATCGAAGTTGGTGGTGTTAATTTAATTAAAAAGAGAAGTTTTTCACAAACACACTGACATTGATTTCCTCGAGTAGTGAAAAAGTCTTTGGTGACTCGGTGATTAATGGAAAAATTATTGGCATGGCGATATCTTGGTCAGAGTTAACGATTTGAAAAAGAAAATTTTGCCGATATTAGTGCTGAAAGATTTACGAGAACAGTCAAGAGGGAAGTGTTGAGTTGCTTCCACCTCATCTTCTTTCATACAGCTTCTGCTGATGGCGTCTGGTAAGATTCCCAACCTTACAGCGTGGACGCCAATAAGGCAATGGACTTCTAAAAGCCCCAGGATTAGCGAGAGACTATCATCAATGTGTCCCAGCGCTAGCCAAGCTTTCACGAAGCCCAGCTATTTACCCGCTCTCATTCTACCGATAGCGGTTCTAGGGTACCTTTCTTGGCTAGCTATCAGCTTTGCAATTTTCTGTGATTCCCCTATGGCCTGGTACCCATTCTAGTTTTATCACAAAGACACTCGATGCCATTCATAGCGAGGTTAGGCACTCCTCGACCAACGCTGAACGCACTGTTAATGAGTTTAAGGCTAGTATCGCTGTTCTGCTATCTCTCCGGAGCAATAGATCCCCTTAATGAGTAAAAGCTTAGCAGACTTTATTATCGCTAAAATCCAACCAAGTTCTCCCTTTGTTCGGTATTCTTATAGAAGTTCGTCTCTTTTCCTTTTAAATTGAGGCTAGATGAAAGGTTAGGTTACGTCGATCCTAAAGAGGATCCGAGTTGAACGGTTGAGAACTCCGGCCTATTGAGATCCTCAAAACAACTTCCAAGTTTCAAACGAAAAGCGACTCGAAATCGACAAAGTTTTGAATCGGCTAAAAATTCGTTGGGGCCGCTAATATTAATCCGGTATTTCTACCGGTACGCAGAAAATATGACTCACTTGGTCTTGCCAAAGCCAAATTAGTAAGCGTCCGACCAGATATTCCGGCTTACCGCATATACGATTGCAGCAAAATGAACTTTATTGAGAGCAAGTAGATCTCTGTGTATATCCTGCGTTCTACGTTATACCAGAAGGATCTCGCAGTGGCATAGAAGCGGCTTGTCGACACGCGCCTGCTAAACGAAAGCGAAACCCAGAGGTCTAGCGCTAGTATGAAAGAGGACAATGGATGTCTAGTTCGTTTCCAATCCCATGTAATTGGAACGGGTACGCTTGTTTCTTGCAAGCTCCTGGGATTTGCAGTTTTAATGATTTCGCCATGACCAAAAACCCGAACGAAAGAGTTGTCTTTTTGGTAACTTATTGCTATAGATAGTGAGGACAAACACTAGATGAATAACTTTCAACGTACAGCGAACGAGCTTAAGGCTAGTTATTGTTGTTATTGCCGCATTGACAGATAAAAAATCTGGGTCCGTTCCGATTACGTCGACTCAACTGTCGGGAGACCTAGTATTGTTTACTTCCTTGAAAGATCCGGCACTTCGGATAGTAATCCGCTAACTTAAAACTATGTTTAATGAAAAGAAAAAAGAAAGCTTTACTCTAAGCTTAGCTGGACTTATCCTTAAATAAGCTAACTGCGCCTCTTATCAAGGAATTTCGCCCATTTACTTACTTGTATATCCCCCTCGTCGATACGTGAGCAGAGAAAAGGCCATAAGGTGAACATTCTGTCCTGAAGTGATTTAGGTTTTCAGGAATGCAGTCGAAGAAGAATGTATTTTCAGAATGTATCAGTTACAATTCTTTCATTTAACCAGTTTCCCTGAGTTCTACAACGACCTTCGCAGCAATTGAATCACACATTGATCAACCGTTCTTCGAACACTTTTTAAGTTTTTAGTTCAAGTTTAAATTTCAGTTTTGAGTCTTTAAAAAGCATTGAATTGAAATCAAATACTGAATTCTCGATTTCTATTATTAAAACTTTAATGTATGTGTTGTGAACAGACTTCCGCGGCTCCCATGACTTTTATTACGCTCGACACTTTTCTTGTTGTTGTTGGAGCGGCAGAATTCCGCCGAGTTGACAGTCCTTGATCCGATAAAAAATCTGGGTCAGTCCCGATTACGTCGACCCGACTGTCGTGGGATCGGATCGATATCTTTTCTTAAAGCCCAGCAATCATTAGGGTTCTCTGCAACAGGGCTCATATGGATTGCCTGTATGTTTGGTATGATTTCTCCTTCTTTATTGATGTAAAAACTGATCTTGTTTAAGTACAGTAGGCGTTTTTCAAACTTAAATTGAGTGGGTGGCCTGAGATTTTTCTTACCGAAGACTTTGTCAAAGTAAAGTTTTTCAGTATTTATTGGACAAAGTACTTCTTTATTAAATTTCCATGGTGCCCTAACCTCGTAGTTTGTTGTCCACTTTTTGATTTAAAACTCGAATAAAGTTAAAGATTTTTACTTAATTTACAAAAATATGTACTTTTTGATTCCAGGTTCATTAATGGTTACATATTTTTTGTACCAGAACATTAAGTTAGCTACTCAACAACAGAGAAAATTTTGGTTAACCTATCAAAAGTACTCTTATTCTGCCCGCAGTATTTTCTTTTCACATAATTTGTATAGCTTACCTCCACCCTAATGTCTGCATAGGAGAATTTTGCAATCGCTGCCACATCAGACCGGTTTACAGCTACAAATCGATGGCAACACAGTTAATTGCTTAGATTATTTGATTAGTCGAGATGCTCATAGCCTATGCATCTGCAAGAATCTGTGTATACCCGCGTGTGTGTGTGTGTGTTTAGGCGAAGCAAAGGAAGCCATATATCTTCTGTGAACTCTTCAACAAATAGCACTTTAATGACACTTAAATGGGTGACAAATTGTTGGAAGCGGCAAAAGTACGTGCAATAAAACTTCTTTAAGCTCTTTAGTATACACACATATGTACATGTTTGTATATATATTTTAGTTAATATATATATACATAAGTATATATTTTTTGCTTGACATAATCAAGACATTAATTTAAAGATTTGAATGGAACTGAACTCTTTCGTTTTCTGCTTTAAGTTTTGTAGAGAAAGTGTTGGAGCTTATACAAAAGTCTTTAAAATAGACTGTGAGGTAATAGTTTTTTCCATTATGTTAGCTATTTACGACAAAGTCCAGAATAAGATTAATACAAAACCAGAAATCTAAAAGAAAATCAGTTGTTAAGAACTGTGTTAATTGTTGTTGCTGTTCCCAGCCTTCTCTGACTCTTTGTAGGCATGCTCGTTGCTCTGTTTCTCGCACAAATTTAAATCCACGTTGTTTCAAATTACGTACAGGTTTTGTTCTATATGGAATGAAAAGGACAACGAAATCAACGCCGAGACCTACATATTTAACAATTATCTTAGCCATATTAATCTTTCTCTATATTTCTCTCTTACAGTTTCTAGCTTGTGTTGAACTGTAGTCTAAGAATTTAGCAAATGTCCTTATACTGCAGCCTGAAATTTTTCTGGCTAAAAAATTAAATGCTTCCAGTCTCTTTAAGTGCTTTACACATTCTTTTTTGGTTTACTGACGTTTGTTTTACAATGGCCCTTTTCGTTTTGCCACTACCCTCTGCTCGAAAAGTTGTGTTCTTATCGAAAAAATATGTGTAAGTAGCAAGAATGTGAACCGATTGAACTCAAAGTATAAGAATATACTATATGGATCTTATTAAGACAGTATAAACGTTCGATATTGTATCTCTTTAGAGTCTATGCGATTTATACCAGTTTTACCAATTTTTGTGCCATTCACTTTGCTCTAAGAATAAGGTTCACTAAATTATATTTATATTTTATTATACCAGTTTATGTGATTTATACCAGTTATTTGTTCGACTTAAATTCTTCTTTAATTTTTATACCAGTTATTTTTTGTATCAGTCTTTTATAGGATATCACGTTCATAGCTCCTAAAATGCTTCTAGTAACGATGTCAATAGCCTTTGCAGAATCGAACTAGTTTAAAATTACCGCTGTCATGCCAATTAAAAAAATTCTATTTCTGTTTGACTATACCATTTAATGTGATTTGTACCAGATGTTAGTTCGACTTATCACACTTTAAAGTTTGTCAGTTATCAGCATTATTTCTTTATTTGATTACACCAATTATAAATTTTGTACCAGTTTTTATACCATTTTACCAGATTTTTAAAGTTTGCCAATACAGTAAAAATTACCGTGCAATAACACGTTCATAGTTCGAAATTGTAAAATGCGGCTAGTAGCGACATCAACGGAATGTGCAAAATCGAACTAGTTTGCAACTAGCGCCACCTTGCCAATTCAAAAAATTCAATTTATTTTTGATTATACCAGTTAATTTGATTTATACTAGATGTTGGCTTAACTCAGAGCGCTTTAAAGTTTCCCAATTCTTAGAATTTGTTTTTTTATTCGATTATAACATTTGAAAAATTTATACCAGTTTATACCAGTTGCTTAAAGTTTTCCAATTCAAAGAAAACTACTCAGGGGTAGCACATTCACAGTTTGCAATTATAAAACGGGACTAGAAGCGACGTCAACGGCCTATGCAGAATTGAACTAGTCCACAACTAGTGCATTCATGCACCCCTCAATATTATTGTTTTTTATTAACCATTAAGAACATATAAATAAAATGGAATAAATTTCAGTTTAATAGCACTTTTAACAGTATCGCATAAAAGTCATGCAACTTTGAAATTTGCGGCAGCAATGAATATTTTAAAAGCCAACTAGGGTTTTTAGTTGGAAGGTGCTGTAATTGTATACATATTACTTTTAATTTTACAGCGTTTTAATGACAAAATGAATCGTGTTAAAAATATGCCTAGCTAATGAGTGAATGTGAGCTAAAAATGTTGGCGACTAATTAAAAGTGAGTACCTCAAATGAGCGCAAGGTTGGGGTTGCAGCAGATTTTCGAGCACGTGCATAGAAAACTGTGCATGAAAGTCATGTATGTATGTATTTGTATGGGAGTATGTATGTATATATTTTTTTGACAGTGTGTGTGTGTGAATTTTTATTTATGCAACGCCAAGTGCATGCGCCGCCAGCTGCGGCACAAACTACGCAATTTGACGCACGAGCAACAGCACCGGCAATAATAATAAAAACGCACACACCTCATTTACAGCTCGTCGTCGCGCATTTGCCGCACAATTAGTGACAGACGGTATAAGGGAAATGTGCTTGGTTGCAAAGGTGTTGCACGCACATACCTTCATCTCAACATATATACAGTTAGCTGTAAGCAAATGCCTATATAAAGCGACAAGTCTATGTTATGTTGCATGCAGCTAATGTTGCACTGGCAATCAGTCGGGCCATGAATAGCGTCTAAAAGGGGAATGTGTAGCTTTGAGTGGCAGCAGTGTCGCCTTGCCGAGACGCACAGCGGTGCAGCGCATAAATTGCCAGAAATGACGATGACAATGGCAACAACAAACACAACAGCAAAATACAAATAAATTTTAGTGACAACAAAATGCGGCAAGTAAGCGCAATGAAAGGCCGTTGCATGTTGCACGTTCGCGCCAACAAGTCAGCAATCAGCGGAAGGAGTGCCTTAAGCGGCTGCGGATTTAGTGAAGATTTGTTGAAATTGGAATTTTTTTATACCACCTTTTTTGCTGGTCTGTGTGTTGTTAGTTTTTTAATAGTTTTGCGCTTGATTTATGAAAATTTGTGCGACGCTTTTTCGCTTCATTCTTTTCTGCTTGCTTATCACTTTGTATTTGCCCACAATAAAGTGTTGCCAACAAAGTAGCAGTATGCCGTTAAATTTTACTATCACTTAGCTGCCACATAAGTTTTGTTTTTTCGATTCCACTGCTCAGCTTCCAGGTTAATTAAAAGGAAATGCAGAGAAAGCAGCGAACATATCTATGCAGTCTCGTAGACACAAGCTTCTGCAGCATGCAACCACTTAATTGGACATCGCAAAGCTTCTAATTCGAGTAGTCGCTAGCAATTGCTTGGATATGTAGAAAAATAAATGCTTGTAGATTATATTAAAACCGACTTACCGACCAAATCGCAGCCACTTAGACATGCTTACATATACAGCTGCACCTACAGGCACACACCTTGCCACATATTTGCCACATATAACTCCAACGAGACATTCGTAGGTAATTTATGTTCATAAGTAAATCTACTCATCTCGGCTGTGAGCGTGTGGCAAGTAGTATTTAGTATGCCAATGGTGTCTCCAGCAGTCGCTGTGGCAGCGTCGATAAGCTCAGCTTGCATCCTTTGCTTAAGCACGGGCTTGCAGGCGATTTGCACCGTTGGCTGCACCGGCTGTTGGCTCTCGTGCTGTGGTACAGTTCATACTTCTGCTTCACCCACAGCTTCGTGCATTGCTGAATGTCAGAACATAAGTCAACACTAATTGCAATTTACAGCAATGCACAACAACACAAGCAGATGTATGTATGTATGTATGTTTGTATGATCGGCAGAGAGAACTGTGAACTCGTATAAATATATATACCTCACGTTTGTATAGGTACGTGAGAGAATTTCAGTTGATTCTTGAGACGAAATTTTTAATAAAAAAGTAATTTCCAAATATTTTATATGAAAATTTGGATTTACAACAACTAAAATATGTTTTTTAAGAAACTCTCAGGGATGCTTAATGATTACATTTTATAAATATGAGCATATGTATGTATTTGTATTATTAGCCGGAATTCAAAATTCAATATGAGAAAGTATACTCTGTTGCATAATATTTTTCATAGACCTAGGTAAGGTTAAACTGGTGGGCCAATAAACCACGCATAGACCAGTTTTGGTTCTTTGCGATACAAGATGAAGTTCAGTCCCTATGTTCAAGAGATGTAGTCAACCTTTAGGATGCTTGCGCTTGACAGATTCTGCGGCCTCACTATAGATACTTTCTGTAGTGTATCAGTGTCAATGCGGAAAAAGTGCACAAGTAATTCTCCATTGTTTTCCTGATGTCTTGTTCTAAACATTTCCTGCTGTCTTTTCGATCTGTCATTCTATGAGCGTGTGTCGCCACCAGACAGTGACCAGTTAGTACTGCGATCATGTTCCTACAGTCTTTTTTATCGAGTGTCAATAGGAGTTTTGTGTACTTCCGAGCTGCCGTTTTGCACATGGCGTTTTTAGTCTTGGACCCGGGTAGCTCGTTCCATCGGGTTTTGATTTTCTTTAACATGCTTCTTTCCAGGTCTTCGTATAGACAATACATGGGTTTTCCAATGTTGATCACATTCTCCGGTGTTAGCCGTACGCCATTCTTGGCAATCTTGTCCCTCGATACGAGGTTACTGCCTGGATTGCTGCTTGGCTGCCTACGTAGATGTTGACTCTGAAAATCTACTGTTATGCCTAACTCTAGATAGTAAATACATTACCGTACTAACTCCGTCGTCCATTTTTGAGCAATTAGTAGATATGTTTAGAGTGTTGTGCTTAGCTAACATACATTTATGTCAGCCATCTCTTCGAAGGATTTCTTTTGATCCTTCTATCCTAGTTGCTTAATCTGTAGTTTAATATATAGCCGTATAAATATATTGAAAGACTTATTTGTTTTAAATGCTTTTTCAGAAAACTTAAAGCACTCGACCACAAGTAACAGACATTTAAATAATTTTGGACAAGATTGGGTTTGTGACTTGGCTAAAACTTATCCCCTAAATGTAGGCAACTATTTAACTTAAGTTTAACCGTCACCTTTATTGAAACATTTACGACGTTTTCGCTCTATCTATGGCTATGGTTTTCTTAAATAATTCCATAAATTAATATTAGTGTTAAATTATCCACAAATGAAAAAACACACATGTTCCCTTTGCATTAATTGTGTTTTGCCTAATTTTACCAGTGTTTTTAGTTTGAGACCAGACCAGTTTCCCTTTGAAGCTGTGATTACCATACGAGTATATTTCACTAATTTCACTAGTGATAAATTGTAGTTAAAAATAAGGATCTTGGGCGTAAGGGTAAAAATCACCCGTCTTTAATACTTAAATATACATTTAAAGGATCTAATAATTGGCGATTAATTTTGAAAAGTTTTGGAATCTCTTGTTCACGTTGCCATAGTTGCAAGAGGATCTCCGAAAAATGTTTTTGGTTTCATAAACAAAAAGTCATCGTTGGTAAAAAAGTCACTTCAGAGTGATTTAAAATTTCTAGTTATCGTCAGAAGTCTTACTTCTTCAATTTTTGAGAAATCTACGAAGGTCGTGTGAAAATTTCAAGCTTATCGGTCCAGTCGTTTCGGAGAAAAGAGTTTGAAGATTTAGGAGCTGGTTACACTAAGCACAAAAACTCTAACAAATATGTTTATTTCTCCAAAAATATTTGGTGTATAAGTTTCAAATTTTTCACGTGTGGCAAAAAGTCAATTTAATATAAAAATGTCGCCTTAAAGCGTCAGCTATTTTTACACCAGCAGTTAACATGGTATTAGTACATATAAACATACAAAGCAACAAACAAATAAATATATACATATATAAGTACATAAATACATATATTTGCATTGTTGCTTTACAAGGACGACGACAGCGGGCACTTGTTTGTGTACATCTTTCTACACATCCATGCTCCCATGTCCTTTTTCCACCGCAAAGCTCACTCACTCATACATACATATATCCACGCTTATTTTAGCATACTTAAAGTCATGTATAAATAAATAAGCAGCAGAAGAGTATATGTTTTTTCATTGAATTTTTCGACTATCTGCTTATTTGTGTTTGTGTTTACTACAACTTGCAACTTGCTTGTTAAGTAAGAGAGTTAACGGCGACGGCTGTTCATACACATGTAAAGACACATATATAAAAAGTGAAAAAGAATGGCGAGTAGTTGCCATGCAACGAAAAGATACACAAATATCTGTTAGTATGTGTGCGAATATGTCTGTATGTGTGCTTGTGTTTGAAGAAATTTGCTGCGGGATTCAATTCCAGATGGTAGTGGGTATGCATGGGACTGCTGCCAGGTAAGCCAATTTGGTTAATGACTAAAAAAGAAATGAAAATGTTGTTTGTGGAAATTAGTATTTTGTAACAAAGTGTAATATATGTTTTTTTGTATAATATTTCTTAATTTATTGATTTTAAAAATTTTTTTCACATGTTATGAAGGCAAAACATTTAATTTTTGTCAAAACTAAAAAAAACTTAGCCTACCTTTAGGGTTGAATAAAATTCTTCTTCTTCTTTATTAGCGTAGGGGAGGGGATGTTTCGCCTTCTCACTTTAGTTCGCTGTCTCACGAATTTTTTTTGGCTACCCAGAGGATACTTGGTTACTCCCAAGTGTATGACGCTCAGGGAACTTTTCTTACTATAAAATTTTTGAAATATTTGTAAAAAATACCTTATGTTATATTGTTATTATATTCTAATTACTTTTAAAAATCGTTATCTCAAAGTATTATTTTCGACAGTCAGAAATAAATTAACCGAAATTATTTAAAATATATTTCTAAATTTTTATATTAATGCTTTTGATATTAAAAGATTTTCGAAATAATTATTAAATTTAATAAGAATAAAATAAAATAAAACTTACCTAAGCGCCTAATTGTAGGCTACCTTACATTTTTTTAGAAACTAGGGTATAAAGTTGCCTACCTTTTGGATGCTATCAACTTTCTACTATAAAATAAAGCGACCGCTTTAGTTTCTATGATATTCCAAAAACTTAAAAAAAATTAAATTATTAAATACATACCTGTAAACATATTTTAAATTTCATTTAATACAGACTTCAATATAAATTTAAAAAATATAAAAATGCTTACCACAAAGTAATTAAATTGAGGCAATAAGTTCAAATAAGTTTAACGAAATTAATAATTCTTTTTATAAAATTATTAATTTCGTTAGAATATTATTTTAGATGAAATTATTATTTTTTTAAATTTATTTTTAGTTTTTGATGAGTTAAGTGAAATTAATAACTTTTTAAAAACTTTCAGAATATTAGTTTATATAAAATTAACTTTCTGAATTTTTTTTTTAATTTATTTTGTTGCTAAAGACAGAAAAATACAGAAAGGTCATAAACCTTTCTGCAATAAAAAATCTACGTAAGTGCCGAAATGTAGGCATCTTTTAATTTAGGCAAAATTTTCAGATATTTAAATAAAACTTGAATAGGTATTTTTTTATCTTTTTTGTGAGATTTTTTTTGTTTTAGTGTTATAATCCTTAAACCCCGCCACTTGCTTGCTGGGTATAATCACCCTTTCAACTTTTTTTATGCTCCTTCTTGTTGCCACATGCAAATGTATGCGTATTAGCATTACTTAGTCCAAAGCTAGTGTACTCGTTTGTAGACACGAATGTGTGTATGTGTGTGTGTGAGCAACTCTTAACCGAGCTCAGCAGTGTCGAGCTTTAATTAATGGCGTCTGTTTTGTTGACGTTTTTCGTCGCTGTTGCTTGGTTTGACTCAAACTACGGCAGCGGTTTTTGTTGTTGTTGTTGTCGATTGTGCCACAATCTTGCGTACAACTGTGCATGTGTATTTGTTTTGTTTTGTTTATTGCGCTCTAACAGCATCCTTTCCTTTCGGTTTTTTCTTGCATTTGCTTTTCGTTTCATTTTTTGTTTCGCTTTTTTAGCAAGGTACGTCGGTTGTTGTTGTCGTTGTTGCCGCTACAGAACGTCATCGCCCTCTGCGAGTTAGCGCTTGCCGCAAAGTATGGTAAATTTAATAGCTGTAGTGGTGACGATTGCCGGCTGCACCGTTTGTCGTTCGTCGCTCATCGTTCGGCTTGTGCGCCCATTTGTATGCAAGAGGAAATGCAGTAGAGAATTGTTGCTGCTTTAATCCGTTTACATGGAAAAACAATAGTTAGGCAAATATTGTATGAGCATGAGTAATTGTATGGGGATGGGATGTACTCTTGTTGTAGTGGGGAGAATTCTGCAAGAAAATAAATGTCGTTTTGAATAACTTTAATTAATGCAGGAGCACAGATTTGGAAAATGGTGTGTTAGACTCGGGATAAAGGTATTTTGTACTTGATGTGATTGAAGGAAACAAATAACTATTTAATATTGAGGTATTTAAAGGAATTTTTTTAAGAATGCTTGTAGTTTTCAAGGCACTAGAATGGAAGTTCAAATTATTAAAAAAAAATCGAAAATTTTTCTTTCAAAAAATCCACTTCCGCAAGGTAATCTTCATTGTTCTGCTATAAGTTATATTTCATCATGTTAACAACCTTATATCGTAGTAGTGAGCTCCTAGCACTACTTATCTGGATATCCGATAACTGGGCGCGGACTCAATTTTAATGAACAATTAAAATTACGAAATTTCTTTCCGAGTTTCTGCAATAGAAATGTTTTTCGTATTAAGTTTTCAGCAGTTTTCAATATTTTGAGCGACGTTCTTTTTTTTCCTAGACTGGACGTGTGCATGTAAAAATATGTGAAGATTATTGGCCAACAAACTGTTAAAGATTTATGTAATGTTACTGTAATACTTCTTTCTAAATTTTGTAATGTAACTCTTAAATAATAAATCTGTTTACAAAAAACAATTCCCAGTTGTAAGATAGTTTTGAGGGATCTCTAAGTGAAGTGATGATCTCAGTAATAAATAGTACAGGGGTTTTCAATAAGGCACTACAAAAGAAGACCGAAAGGTACAGCAAACGACGTCATATTTTATCCCGCTCTTTTGACATTTTTCTTCAGTAAAGTTTGCAATCATTAAGAAAAGATATAGACCAAACAATCAGTCGAAATTATTAAAATTGACTACCGAAATTCGGAAGTCAGTGGCCTCTACTTTAGGAGTTGTTTTTGCGCCATAGGATATATATTACTATGTTACACATATTTTTCTAGATTTCTTACAGAATTATGACTTTCATTGATATGGTCCCAGTTGCCTAGAAGGCTTAGTTTTGGTAAAAATTGTGTTCCACAAGTTCAATGCCGAAGTGGTTAGAAACTATTTAGATTATTCTTAATAATTTCGATAAAAAATTTTCTTCCACAAGTTCAGTGATGAAGCATTAAGGGGTTAGGAGTAGTCAAAGGCTCGAAAAAATGAGAATTTTCAGTATTTTTTTTGCTATTAAATCTTGTTATTTTACAAAAGTAGTAATATGACATTATTCTATAATGTGTTGACTTGAAATCACGAAAATTTCAAAAAAAAAAAAATTTAATTTCCAAAGTTATAGTTGTTTGTGTTGATCTTGTTCCAAAAAAGGTACTTGCGGTGACAACTATAAGTCCTTAAAGATTCATTCAAATCAATCGGACAAAAAAAAATAGTTTTATAAATAGATAAAGTCGGGCCTGATCGAAGGATTTGTTTTTTTTCCAAAAATTAACAAAATGGTGGCCTCAGGATATTTTTGTCTAAACTTTGGGAAAAAATCAACAGTTAACTGGTCTTAAAAAATCGAAATTTTTTGAAAATTCTAACTACCCCTAACCCCTTAAGAAACTATTAGTATTATTGTTGTTATTTAATTTTGATTAAACTTCCACAAGTTCAATGCCGAAGCACTCGTTAACTATAAGGATTGTGTTTATTAATTTTGATAAAAATAGTGTTCCACAAGTTCACCTCGCAAGCATTGGGCAACTATTAGTATTATTCTTATTATTTTTGTTGAAAAATGTGTTCCACAAGTTCATTTCTAAAGCACTAGGTATTTATTAGTATTATTCCTATTAATTTTGATTAAAAATTGTGTTCTTCAAGTTCACTGCCCAAGCGCTAGGCAACTATTTGGATTATTCTTACTAGTGCTAGGTATTCATTAGAATTATTCTTATTCATTTTGATACAAAATTTGTAAATAAGTTCATTGCCAAAGCAATAGGCAACTTATAAGATCAAAGATCAAAGATAATGGATTAAAAGTGTGTTCAAAAAGCTCATGAGAAATGAAATCGTCCTCTAAGAAGTCGCCTAGTGCTTCTCTTATGAGTTCATTAGGCTGCCAGAGGTAGTTTATGTCTACCATATAAGGTTTTCTGAGAATACTAATGTACCGAAACTTCAAAAAGTTCATTATGCATTAAAGTCGAAGTTCTTTAAAGCTTTTGAAAAAACATTTAAGCTATAAAGTTTTAATCATTTGATGGAACTCAAAGATTTTGTAAGAATAAGAGCTAGAGGTATTCTGCAGACCAAATTAAACGGTTTAAAAATACTTTTCACTTTCATTTTGTGATCTATGTTAGGAGAGAAATCTTATACAAAATGTCTAATATCGAAAAATACCATATCCAATTTACTACCAGACTGTCGAAGTTGCTCTTAACTAAACCAAGAGGTTATTTTAACTTCAAGAAAAGAAATTTTGCTACAAATTAACAAAAAACTGATAATAAATGAGAGAAGCACATAGTCAAACCAAAAATTATTCAAAATTATTCAAAAAAATCAATATTTACAGCCCTTTGTTCAGTAAAAAGAAAAATCCGCTTCACAATTATCCAGCTACTCTTTGCCACTGGAAAAAAGCAAAAAAAAAATGGCGGCAAATGAAATTAAATCGCCACTTTGCCGACAAATGCAATAAAATGTCTGCGAAAGTGCGCAAATATGCAAGCATATTTCCAGGCGCCAACGCCTCCCTTGCGCCGACTGTGCGCCACGGCAAAGACGATTGCCTGTAACAATGTAACGCTTTCGTGTTGCCAATCTCGCCCCCTCGCCCTCTCGCTGATTATTGCGGAAATCACATTTGCGCGCGCAAATGAGTTGCAATTTAAATGGCAGCGGCAGCAGCCAACTGACATAATGCCACATGTGGCATACGCTGGCTGGCTCGGCTGCCACCGACTACTGGCTGCCTGCCACTAGCGTGGCAATCCGCACAAAGGCCATAACGGTACTACGTGCGCACATGCGTTTAAATTAAGTGCGCACAGATGAGTTCATTTTATTTATTTCGTGTGCGTCCGTGTTGTTGTTGCTCGCCATTTACGGCGCGCCGCACTTGCAATTGTTGCAAAAAAAGGCCAGCATATCATCATTCACAACAACAACAATATGGCGTTGCCATTTAATGCACGCGCGTGGATTAAGTTGAGTGATTTTCGCTCGGCGTGTCAGCGGTTGCATGGCTGCTGTGCGGATTTTATTGCCGCCGCCGTTTTCACTCCTAATGAACGCAATTTGCCGCCGTCGCTGATTTGTTTTCGGTTTGCTGCCGGCCGCATTTCCATCTCATTTGTAATTTACGCGGCGTTTGCAATTAGCAGAAACATGCAGCCGGCTGCCCAGCCAAATGTGCCGCAGAAATGCGCACCAAAGTTCGAGGCGATGTGTTGCATGTGTGCATGTGTAAGTATGTATGTATGTGTTTCGACGTAATGAAGTCATAAAAGAAATTACGGGAAAAACGCCGCTTTAATCAAATCTGTAACGCCAATCGAGTGTTAATCATTGGCTGACAAAGCGTTTGACACAATGGAAAGCTGGTGTTTGTATGGACAATGGCAGATTTTCCGTAGCTGATGCTCCTTTAATAATTTTTTTTTTAACGTAGGACTTCCATATTTTGAAATTCCTTATACAAGGTGTGTTCCAAAGTAAACAGAACAAATGGGTTTTTCGGCAAAATCAATTTATTTTATTCAAAATAGTCTTCTTCTTCTTCAATACAGCTTTTTGCACGTCGAACGAGTGTTCTAACTCTTTGGCCGGTATGGGCACCAGTCTGCCGGTGCAAGCCTTTGAATGACCTCTACGTCTGCATAACGCTTTCCATTCATTGCCAAATGCATTTTTCCGAAAAGCAAGAAGTCGCACGGTACTATATACATACTAATGGATAAAATGTGATTTCTGGTCAAATAACCGTCCTTCGAATGTTGGATTTTGAGCAATTTTTGGTCGTCAGTCAATTTGTGCGAAACAAACCGTGTCCACACCTTTCGTAAGCCCAAATGTTCAGTCAGAATGCGATAAATCGATGGTTTGGAGATGTTCAATTCCATTTATATGAATTTCAATGATGATTTCGACTGATTTTTGATGAATTCACACAAAGTTTCGATCGGATTTTGATTGGAATACACATTAATCGTCATTTATGTCCTCACGATCACTTTAAAAACGTTAAAACCACTCGTGCATTCTGCTAAGGGATAGGCAATCATCGTCATAAACTCGTTTTATCAATTGAAACGTTTCAGTGAAAATTTTACCATTTTTAAAACTAAATTTAATGTTGGCTCTTGGTTCGATGCTCATTTTCGCACCGATCACACAAACATACTAACACTTAAAACGCAATATCTTCACTTCCAATCAATAAAAGTAGAAGATTCTAACGCACCAGTCGATGGCGCCACCAGGGGGCGCTAGATTCAAAAAGTCCTGTTTACTTTGGAACGCTTCTTCTATATATTTTGAATAAAATCTTTCTCAGAACAGTTTAAGCCCATAGTCCTAATGTTAGTTAGGATCTATTTTGGGATCCCTTCGGTATTTAGAAGGTCATGTCCATTGCAGTTAAAACTTTGTTCCCAAAGCTTATTTCTCGGGAGATTAAATTAGCTTATTAGGGATCACGCCGATTAATTGTGGTTCCAAAAAACTGCTATATACTGTTCATAAATCCCTTAAAATTTGGAAGAACGCTTTGAACCTAATATAAATTTCTTGGGACCACTGATGTCAGCTTCGGCCATGTGTTCTGGTTCGCCAAATGTAAGACTTCCAAAATGTTTCAGCCTCAGCCATGCAAAGGCTAGACAATGGAGAAGAAAGTGCCTGGATGTTTTCACCACACCCTTCTCTATACATACATATTTGCAACTTATTTCTCGGAAACTTCAATCGGGTTTGAATTGTTTATAAGACTCCGTACTTCTTGATATAATTTTTGCGCTATATAAGAGTTTTCAGCATTCATACTCTTTGATCGCTTGCCTTCTTCATTCCGTAAATATGTTTCAACCTTCCTTTAAACGCTTAGTTTTAGCTGGCGTTAAAGCGGAATATGGACTTTGACTCGTAACAGTCCGTTTCGTACTCTCCAATAATAGTTATGGAAGAAAAAGTCGTCGGGCTCGTTAATCAATTAGCAAAAGTTGGTACTTTTAAAAATCTTATTATCTCTACGAACTGGAACTTCAGACGGTGGGTACCCCGTACTTGTATAGGTTTTCAAGAATGAGGCACCATATAGATCCAGAACTCTTATGATAGCTTTCAAATCTCTACGGGATCGCTTTAGCTCTTCTTCTTTTTTTTATTTACTGGCATAGGCACCGCTTACGCGGTTATTGCCGAGTTAAAAGAACGCGCCAGTTGTTTCTATATTCCAATTTAAAAGGAAGATAATAAAAAAAATAAAGGCCAAAATCATCCTGAGAACATCAATCAGTAGAAATAGACGCGGAAACGTTTCAACAACAAATGAGTCTATGTAGCAAGAACGAAGCCAAACCTAAGACTGTTAAAGGAGTTATCGTTTTGCTTGTCAGCTGTCTAACTCAGTCCATATAGGCTCCAGGGTCCACCTTAGGACCATATAACACATTTGTAAACCGAATCATATGTTCGAAGTAAACCATTTACTCTAAATACGATCTTTGTTGAGCGGTCTTACCTGCTCCAGCGCAGTGAACCCTGAAATTGGATATGGCGAACTGGCTGCACAGAAGCTGACGGCCTTTCAGTCGTGAAGTTTAAATATATAACTCGCAGTATTTGACACATAGGTTCCACAAGTTTCCAAGAGTTCAAGTACATAGAAGTAAGAGTTCGACTTTAGCATTTGCGTTGGTTTTTTCCCTTGTTTCCCCAACTTTCCTAAAATCTTTCCTTCAGAGCCGATTAATCTCCGTTTGACTGGCACTCTATCCTCAATAACTATGATTATCTTTCCAAATTTACTCCAATCACTTTAAATAAAGAAATTGACAGTTGTTGTTGTCTTAGCCACTCACCCACACCTTGAAATAACGGCTTTATTCAAACACTCGTAAATGCCGGCACTTAAACGAAATGCGAAACTTGCCATCGTCGCCTATACACACACAAAACGCTTTATAGCGCTGCCACAGCGGTAATGCTGGAGGGGGTTAAACTTAAGTAAAATAAACAAGCGATATTCCCCTCTTGTCCGCTGGCACTTCTACAAGAAAACGCTGCTTACTTCCTTCATTGCACTCAAGTTGTTTGCTGTTTGCCGCGGATGTTCGATTTTGTTGCCATGACAGCGGAGATTTGCATCGCAACAATCGACGGACGACAGCGCGTCGCCGAAAAGCTGCAACAATAACAATGCAGAATGCACTAAAACTCAGCACAAAATGCAGGAAAAGGCATTACAATGGGCAAACAATGCAATAGAAAGCACTACAATGCCTCGCCAGAGCGCTTGACTGCCTGCAACAAATTGTTGCAAGACACAGCGAACTGTGAAATCGAAAAGGTAAACTATATACATACTTACCACTGAGGCGTAAGAAGCACGCCGGTATAGTGTAAGCCTGAAGTGGCCTGCCACAACGCTTGAGTAGACTTGCAACACAGCATTGCATTGCCACATGCTCGACACACGCCGCTACCCTGCAGCACTTCCGTCGCCGTCACGAGGTCACAAGAGCTAAGCTCTAGCAGCGCTTGTTTAAAGCCTTCTCTTGTCAAGTCCCAACCGAAGCATGCGAGTGCCTCTTTTACAGTCGCAGCGCCCTGCACCCCCCAGTGTCTTGTCGCTTGTAGCAATTTATCTATAAGCTTTAACAATATTATTTCTATCAGTCTCAGTGTCTCCAGCAACAACAACAACAACTGGCATGCATCATCCTTCACCTTTCCGTACTTGCACTTTGATTGCGCGCGCACTTTCATTCGTTCCACGTATTTGCATATCTTTTACATTTGCTGTAATTGTACCGTTCCATGGCTGCAAATACCCTGCTGGCTGGCTGGCTGGCTTGCCTGCCGCTGAATGTGGCACAATGAAAACTTTCAACTGATTTGTATTTTTAGTCGCCGCCTCACACCGCCTGTTCCTTTGCTTCTAGTTGTTTTTGTATTTTGCGGCATGTTGTGTGTTGGTGTGTGCGCGCGTACTCTACAATCAAAAGGTAATCGAATCCGTTCATTCGTACACTCATTTGTTTGCTCAGTCAATCTGCTTTGCACCCGCACAGACCTTCCCCCACACACCCCGCCCTCACCATTTGTGCGCTTCGTTTTCTCACCTTTTTTTCGTACCGGTTCTTGTGGCATGCAACACGCTTAAGCAGCGTTTTAACTTTTTGCCGCAGTCACAGTAACAATCTTTGTGGAATTGTTGTGTGTTATTGCTGTTGTTGTTGGTGGTGTGGTATGCATTTTTTTGCTGTATTTAAGTCTTTTTGTTGCATTTATTTTTTTTTGTTGCATTTACTTGACATATCGTGCTTTCAGTGCAAATATTTTCCTCCTGCTCGGCGCACATTTTTCTTCTTCTTCTTCTTCTCTTGCACTCTTTACGTGCATTGTTGGCCCTGCTTTTGACTGCTTTCAATTTGTTAAGTTAACCTTTTTATGTGCTGCCTAAATCCGCCACCTGCCTCTCCGCGGTCCCCTCTCACATTGTGCTCAAGCCTTTCCGGTTTTTCTTGTTGACTTTGCTGCATATATTTGCCGTGTGTTTTGCTCTTTTTCACCACTTTTTGTTGTACTGTTTTTCTTCTTTGTCCGCATTCGCTTTGATTTCCTTGCCTTTCGACTTGCAAATACTAAATGCGATTTAATTGAACAATTAGTAGCGGCCGTCGACAGTTTGAAGTTGACTTGCCTATTCGTTGTCGCTTTTGTTGTTGTTAATTTGAAAACAGTCATTTAAATGACACTTGAAGGTAAACAAGAGATCAATAGTCTGTGAAAAGCTAATTGAATAAAGGCGGTGTGGAGTATACGGCAAATTATATTAGCTACTTGGAATAGTTTTTTGAAACTTTTCCAGTTCCAATGCCTTTATAAACAGTTATTATACTCAGAGTAAAAAATTCAGGTACGCTGCTTAACAAAATTCTCCGTTATCAAACATCTTTGAAGATCAGAACTTTTTATGAAATAATGTTTCCTCAAGGTCCGACCCAAAGCACCGAATTTACATTTCCTAATTGTACACATCGCATCTAGCCCAGGGAACTAGCTGTGTAGCCTGTCTCTGTCTCTTATTGATGAGAGGCAGGAGGGCTTAAGAGCGAACTTTTCGTAAATTGTATTAGCTAAACCTTTTCAACCGAAGTTTAACAGCCAGTTGAACCTAACAGATATCAAGAATTTTTTGAAATGTTGGAAACTTCCACTTTTTTATTCTTTCCTTCTCTAATTTCTTTAATTTTTTTTTGTTGATAGAACCCCTCCATTTTCCTGTTTTCTTTTCTGAAAATAGTTTCGATAAAGCAGTGAAAGTGGTAGTATATGTTAAGTGTATATTTTCAGAAGGAATTTTTAGGTGAAGTTCAATTTTTAGCGATTATACAAATTTGGTTGTGAGTTTTTGAGATATTTGGTGAATTTTGATATTGTAGTGATCACTTCGGACAATATTTTTATACATTTGTAGTGCAGCTATAACATTCAGTAGGGGACTAAATCGTTTATTTTCGTTTCGATTCAAGAAAATTTGTGAAGTTTCGTAACTCAAAATAAAGCGGATCGGTCAGATACCTGTCCTTCGCGCTACCTAAAAACTTCTTAAAGTGCATCACATCTTAGATCGACGAAGCGTTTTGAGTTTATCAAATACAAAATTTACTAAAACGGTTAATATCAATCCCAGCCAATTCGCTGGGTTCTTAAATCTATTATATAGTCTAACCGCATGTGTATTTACTGAACAGTGTCTAGTTCGAGCTTTGCAATAGCGGTGAGATTGACCTTGCTAGGTGCAAGTAGTTCGGATGATCTTTTACAGCTCAGTTGGGGTCAAAAGGAATTCGCATTCGTACAAGTCTTTAACATAGAGTGCTCCTGCCTCCTACCATCCTATTTAAATTCGATACATTTCTGAAGAAGATCACTCTTTTCCAACGGGTTTGCCCAACCTACAAATCTCTCTAAGGTTTGTGGGCAGAGAAGTAACCGCCAGGTGAAGGTTCCGTAAAAAATGCCATCTAATTATTGGAGAATTTCAATGTGTCTCTGCCTGGGGCCCCATATAAGTATACCCAACTTCCCTTATTCTAATAGCAGCCTTCGCCACAAGGTGTCTAAGAGCTTTGTTTACAGTTGCAACGTTTGTCGTTGCTTCAAGGTGTTGAGGACTTTTCTTTTTACCAAAAATTCCACATCGTCCACGCAGGCAACCCCCCATCAGCCTCGTTCAAGTTAGCTCTGCATTAATTTTAAGGTATGCGACTTCTCTGAAAGAGGTGTAAGACTTTGATAAGATTAAAGCGAAGTAAATGGTTCTAAGCACAAATAAAAATGGTAGCAAAATTTTGCCTACATTTAGGAGGTATTTATAAAGATATTAGTGTGAATGATAAAAATACCTAAATTTAATGAAATATTTTTAATAAAATATATTTTTAAAAACTAGATAATATTTGTATAATTATTTTATATTAAATAAAAAAGGCTGTTGACTTTTATCCAGAAAATTTTTCAAAATAAAACAAATTATTTTATTACTTTATTATAATTTTCATACTTATTTGTGCAATTAATGGCATTTAATACTAAATTTAAATGTGTTTATTTCGAAATAATTGCGCTGAAAGGCTCGAATACGCACTGGGCACTCATAAATTTTAATGAGTTATAAACAACCACAATTGGAATAGTCGCCATGCAGTTTGCGGCAGGCGGCCGCAATTCTAAAACATTAATTTGCAAACCGAAATTCATAAATTCAGCATTTTCCCACCGAAAAATTAATGCAAAAAATATTTACACTCACGCGTGCGTATAAATTTACATACATACATACATAACATTTGTGTTTGCGCCCAATCAACGCCTCTATAATAAATAACTAAATAACTAAGCACTTGATTAGCGTCGAAAATTTGCCGCTTCATTAATTGCGCATAATTTGCAATAATTTACATTTTCGGCCACACAGCAATTTGCCACGCAACAAATTTAACGGCGCCGAAAGTGCGTGCGCTTATTAAAACATTAAATTTTCGAAATGACAAATTTGAGTGACAATCGCTACATAGATAACGGAGAAAAGGCAAAATGGAATGTGAGGAAATTTTATATTTATATGTACATATATTAGGGTGTTTCCGAGCTTTTTTTTTATTATATTTTAAGTTTCTCAAATGACGAGACGAGCTGAGTTGATGTAGCCATGACTGCCTTTCTATTTTTTCATGTCAGTTATGAGATATCGACCTGAAGTTTTGCACATACATATGCTCTTCTTCTCAAGAAGCTGTTTATTTGTTAGAATTGCCAATATCGGGCCATTATGGCTTATAGTTGCCATATAAACTTATCGATCATAAATAAGTTTTTGTATGGAGTGCTGTTTTATTTGACGAGATATCTTCACGAAATTTGGCATAAATTATTGTCAAAAATAATGATACAATCTCCGCATATATTGATCAGATCGGACCGCTATAACATATAGCTGTCATACAAACTCATCATTATAAATCAAGTTCTTGTATGGAAAGCTTACTTATTTGACGAGATATCTTCACGAAATTTAGCATAAATTATTGTCAAGAATAATGGTACAATCTCCGAATATATTGTTCAGATCGTATCACTATAGCATATAGCTGTCATACAAACTGATCGTTCAAAGTGGAGTAATTGTATGGAAAACTTTTTTATTTGACGAGATATCTTCATGAAATTTAGCATAAATTATTTTCAAAAATAATGGTCCAATCTCCGAAAATAATGTTCAGATAGGACCATTAGATCCTGTAGCTGCCATACAAACTGACCGATCAAAATCAAGTTTTTGTGTAGAAACTCGTTTATTTGTGAAGTGGATTATAGATTCGGTGCTATCGAAGTAAATGTTTTTTCATTACATACATACATGTATATATATATTTGCAACATAGGTGCAGCATATAGTATACCCATAAGCTAGTTCAAAGTCATCATAGGCGCCAACAAATCCTCATCGCATACATAAACTATATTTGCTGTTGTAGTTGTTGGCGCGACACATCAAAAATAGCGTGCCACAAATATTTGCACAACCATCAATTGGCGCACTGAAATGTTAATCCACTATTTATTATGACAGTTTAGAGGTAATTTGCATAAATTTGCGCAAACAAAAGTCGGTTTTCGTGTATATGTTAGTGTGTGTGTGTGCGATCGCCGCCTGACTTGAAAGGTCATTAATTTGCCGGGTGACAGATGAATATGCATTGGCGGCCACAACAACAAACAAGCAGCGTCCAGCGAAAGCTTTGTGCAAAAATGACAAACTGCGCAAACACACACACACACCCCAACCAACAAAGGCAGATAATTTCAGCTATGCCTGCAGTTAAACCAGTTTAAATGACACAACAACAATAACAATAGCAACATTATTGAATTATTTCAACCAAAAGAATGGATGCGCTGTGCTACAATAATATTGACAATAACAATAACTCATTTGATCCGCAAGCGTTCCTGAGCGCTATGTGTGTTTAGATGTGTGTGTTTCTGTATTTATATGTGTATGTGTAATAAAATGCAAATTTTGTTATTATTATTGATTGTTAGCGATATCATTGGCAAATTGTTAGTTTCATTGTTGTTGTTGTTGTTGTTGCGTTGATGATTTACGCAAACAGCTATATGAGGTGTGTCAAACAAAGGTTCCGCCGAATTTGTCAGTTGAGTTGACAGCGCGAATTTTGCGTGTTTAATCGGGCGGCAAATTCCAAATAGTTGCCGATACAATGAAAATCAATTTGCTCCAGGTGGTTCATCATATAACTGCGCATTAGCGTTAGTGATGTCAGTTAAGGTGGGCTTTGATGTTCGAAATAGTTTTAAATGTAATTTAAGTACAATTTTGTGAGGGTGGAAATAAATTTTAAACTATAACTGTGACGTCGGTGTGTGTAAGAGGTAGGAGCGGAGTTAAAAAAGGATAAAAACTGTTTATTCCGATTTTCGGCGAAATTACAAGTTTTATAGGAAAAAGTTATGCGACAAAGTTGTCGGTAACAAAAATATCTACAACTTTTTTGTGAAAACTTTTTTACATAACCTCAAAATTTGTGTGAAAAATGCAAATAACGAAAATTTTTGTTTTTTACGATTTTCGCGTAAATTTACTTTTTAATTTTACATTTTTTTTACCAAATTTTTGAAACAATATTTACTTAATTTAATCTTAAGGTAGTAACTTGGGTTCAAAAAATTTAAAATTTTTGTTTTGCTTAATATGAAAGCACAATGTCTCGAGAATATACTCCGAAAATTTCAGACAGAAATTCGAAATATTTCGGGTGTTATAACGAGTTTACTAGAGCGCCTCGGAGTCCTCTCTCACGGAGTTGTTGAACTTAAAACGCGTTTTTCTCAAAACATTGTTTTTCTGTCCGGCCCGGGTCCTAACTTTTTTCTATTGAATCGATTGCTTTCAAATTTTAACAGGCTGTTCTACACACTTATAATTATCGTCGAAATTAACGATAATTTTTTTCACCCCTAACTTTTTATTTTACAACCCTTTCTTTGCTAAAATAATAAGACTATTTTTTTCAAAGTCCGCCATTTCGTTATTTACCCTTAAAATTTAACTTCAGTAGTTCCGACCAGAATGACATGTCTTCAGATTAAGAATGGAATCAATAGTCAAAATCACCCGGACCACCCACGTGCATTTTTTTTTTTTGAGGTTTCAGCTTCGAGTGACAATAATAATAGTAATTAAGTATTAAACTTTTTCAAATACATTTTTTTTTTATATTTTCAATATGTAAATAAAAACACTGTAAATATTCAAGATTCAATTTTATTTTCCTATAAAGAACCACCCTCCAAAGAAGTCATGAAAATAGGCATAAGTTACCAGACTACTACCTTAAGAGAAACTAGCTTCGGTAAGGTTAGATAAACAGGTAGATTTCTGGTGAGACGCTGACGTCTTGGATCACACCGCCTTTCTTGTGAACAGCTACCTAACCAAGGCTGTCATCCCAACACTTCCGCAGCCGCCCTTCAGCCCTGATGTGGCCCACCGGACTTTTGTGTTCCCTTGCCTGAAAAGGCCGATGAAAGGAAAGCATTTCTATATGACAGAGGGGATCCAAGCAGCATGCACCTCGACTCTCAAGGCTATTACGGAGAATGCCTTCCGTGACGCCTTCAATTCTGGGAAATCGCGCTGGCAGCGCTGCATTGACGCAGAAGGATAAAATGGTTCAATAAATGGTTCCGGGCAAACCCTGTATAATAGCGAAAAAAAGAAAAGCTCGTAGAATCTTTGGAAGTTACTGAATAAGCTACTTTGAATGCTTTATATTTTGTGGAATCGTGTTGAATTGAGCTACTGAACTGTGTGAAACCAGTAATGGAGAACGCCATCGATTACAAATCATAAAACTGAAATGAAGGGTTGTCGAAAAGGCCGGAATTTACGACTAAATATCACTACGACTAAGTAAGAGCAAGTAACAACCCGTCATCCTCATGTTACAAAATCCGTTAAAAAATATTTGGAAAACTGCGGCTGGGAAGTTTTGGCTTACCCGCTTTAATGCATAGACCTTGTCTCTTTTGATTACCAATTCCGCTCGATGCAAAATGTCCTCACTAGAACATGATTCTCATTCTTGGTCATCAAGCCAGCGCAGTTTTGTTGGAATGACATCCATAAATTGTCATGAAGATGCGAAAATTATTCGTATATAGTATTCAGTTGGGCAATGCTTTGAATAATACATGTTTTGATTAAAAATTTCACTAAATTATTTTCTGCTTGCAATAGCTCCCCTATTACGGTTTCCAACTCCATCTCGTTGAATTAAATTTGAAGTAATTCAAAAAAAATTGAATTCCAAGTTGAGTTGAAAACTACAATAGGGGCCTTAGTTTATTCTTAATTCTTAAAATGTTAGTTTAATGTTATTTCCCAAAATTTCCGTTATTTTAAAATCAAAACAATTTTGTTGCTAAGAAATTGATGACGTATATTCATCCAGTCTTCTGGCTCCAAGTGCATTGACTCAGCAAATGACGCCTATCAATCGCACAGCCATTTATTTATTGCTGTACAAAGTTCTGTTAAAGTCATTTGATCCCAAAATAAATTTGCATAAAAAATCAAAAGTTATTTGTACTCATTAACAGAGAGGGGCTTAAGCCCCAACGTAAGCCACAGGCGGTTTATGGCACTGCATGT